>PVJO010015719.1:0-44238 GCA_004026905.1 Hystrix cristata
TTAGTAATAA
Organism: Hystrix cristata; assembly: GCA_004026905.1. Taxonomy (NCBI): domain Eukaryota; kingdom Metazoa; phylum Chordata; class Mammalia; order Rodentia; family Hystricidae; genus Hystrix; species Hystrix cristata. The sequence goes on from PVJO010015719.1 coordinate 11, forward strand.
AATGAAGTTTGGATGTTGCTACAGTGTCAAATTGCTATGTAAGTTTATAAATACTTGTTGTCAGTTCTTTATTTATCTAGCCACAGATCAGTAATTAAAAGGTTGAGTAGGATTTTGGTTAGAATTGGTATATATGAAGTAATCAACTACATGTTATTCTACCATGGAAAATGGAAAGAAAAATATCTCCCAGCTGTCTTCCAGGAGTGGCCAAGGAGTGTTTGGCTGCTGGTGGAACACCTGAAAAGCAGCCATGCCCAAACCCAAGATCTTCTGAATGATGTCTTGGCATTCATACACACAATACTAAAATATAACACTCATTGGGTTGATGTATTCTGGGCATATATTTCACATTTTGTAGAAATTAGTTTACCTGTCCTCTATTAAAAAAAAAACAAGCATTCCAGACAAATGGCCAGAGGTTTCTGAATCAAAACAGCCATTTTGTTTTCTTTTCTCTAGCTCCTTCTGAAGGTTTATCTCTAGTCTGTTTTGATTTAGTGTGATTTAGGCAATGATAGAATCTCAAAATATGAAGCAAGAAAATAGTTAAGATGAAATGGATGCAAACGCTAGTTATGAGGTGGAAGAAGTTTGTAATGGAGACGTACAGGGAAAGCCTAGATAGATCTGTAGACTCGAAAGTGCAGCCACAGGGTCCCACTTAGAGCATCCGTGTGGAGACCGGCAGCCGTGAAGAACACTGAACCAGACTGAATACTCCTTTAAAAATTTTAAACCACTAGAGAACTCTATACTTAAACTACCACACTTTTATTCTATGAATAAATGCTTTAAAGGGACTGTGATATGCTATGTAGTCTTGGTTTTTAAAACTCAAGGGTAAGTATGTAAACAAGCAAATAGAGACTACTTTTGCACGCTTGTAAAACTTTTATTGAGCATATTTCTCTTCGAGAATGAATTTCTTTCACAGTCTAGAGTTAGAGGGAAAACATCTTTACTGCGTACACAGAATATTTTCTATAATTAGGTATTGTGTTAACTTTTTGTTTCCGTGACAAAATACCTGACATGAACAGCTTAAAGGAGGAAAAGATTACTCTGGCTAATGACCCAGAGGTTTCAGTCCATGGTTAGCTGTCTCCCATAGCAGAAACATCATGGTAGAAGAGAATAGCAGAGAAGAAGAGCTGCTCACTTGCCCATTTCATGGCAGCCAGGAAGGAGAGAAGGGGGGAGAGAGAGAGAGAGAGAGAGAGAGAGAGAGAGAAAGAGAAAGCATGCTAGACAGGGAAACATGAAAGAGTCAGAGGGGAATGAACAAGGAACTAAGGACAAGATGTCACACCCTCATGGCCCACTGCCTTGAAGTGGGCCCTACTTCCTAATAGCCCATTCAGCTATGAATTAATCAGTAGATAAAGTCAGCACTCTCATGATCCAAGCACTCCCCAAAGCCCAACAGCTTTCCTTGGGGGGCATTTTAGATCCATCCCATAACAGGTAGTCATTATACAAAGCAGCAATTATTTTCTTATTTCCTTTTTACAATCTAGGAAGGTCATGGGCCAACTATCTGGAGTTACTTTTGTTTTAGAACTATTTGATTTGCTAGAAAGACCCCTTTTGCTTATCTTCGTTGCAGTGGTTCAAGTACATTACCTGGTGCAGGGTGGAAGGTGTAGGTTGATCAAGATCCCTGAACCACGGAGTTGAAGTCCAAGGGAAACTCAGAAGTTTACACTGTAATACAAGGTGATAAGTGGGATACCAGAATAGTGTGTAACACAGGCAAGGAAGGTCATAGACAGGCGGTCATGTTTGAGGTAAATCTTGATAGACAAGGGTACACCAGAGGTAGTTGGGAAAGAAAATATTCTAGGTACAAGATTCTGCATGAACAAAAGAAAATCAATATGAATATGTTGTAATTGGAAATAGATAGTAGTCCAGTATGGGGTAACATAAGAACTTCGAGGATTTGAAGTATGAGTATCTGGAGAATTGTAAAAATATACATGGTCTTGACTAAAAACTCTTTTACACTGATAAGCGTAGTTGGAGACTAGTGTTTCCCCACATGTTGCGTATAGCTAGCCTTGGGAACTTAGTGTTAGTAATAATTTGCTAAGCTGGTTTATAAATGGCCACATATTTACCTGTCAAGTTAGTGGCTATTCCATATATGGATGTTGACTGATTAGTTTGTGTCCTGTCACCTTCGTACATTCCCTGAAAGCTAAAAATGAGATTTAGTATGTGATAGCATTGTGAAAAGAGGCACCTCATTAGACATTTGAATCTATGTAATCCTCACTCTTCCTTCAGGCTTAGCTATTTTGTTCATGACATGAACGTCTGACTCACTATGGGAAATTGGGAAAGTTGTTATTTTCAAAACTAAATTGATTTGCCACTTTCATAGTTGAATACAGCAGCAGGTATAGCTTGGTTATGATGTGATTTGGCAAGTTGGTCTTTGTGATAATAGATACTCTTTTGATTTCAGGAAGCATTGTATGATTATTTTCTACATGACTAATTTGCTAGGGACTTTTCATTCTTGATAATTTATTTTCTTTTCTTAGAAGTCCAGTAGACATAATTCTTCCTATTATAGATATCTTAGCAACTGGTACCCAATTTAGTCTAGTCTCTAAGTCTCAGACTGTAAGACATTAAAAATAATCAATGTGAATACTGAGAATAGCCTAACAGAACAAGGGCAGTGCAGTGCAGCCATTGTTTCTGACCATGTGCAACACTTTTGGCGTGTTCATTGACAGCGTCCACAGACGAAGCCAAGGCTGGAATGGGCTTGGGGCCTATGCTGCTTTTAGGCCTTGGCTGAAACACAATCTGTGAATCACACTCCAAAGTATAATCATCAACAACAAATATATATATATCATAACAATGGAGTAAAACAGAACATGACTTTAGTAAGACAGAGTGATCTTTTGAGACAGACTATATCACTCCTAGGAAGCTGGGATAGGGTCATCTTGGGGAAGCTTCCTGCTGCAGGAAACTGCCACTCTCGATTTCGCCTCGTTGCTTTTAGCTCGAGTAAACACACTTCCTTTTACTGTAGCTATTCTTCAGAGAGCCAAAATATTGCTTTGTTTTTTCTTGGGTCCTATAGGATCCTGGTTTGAGATATACCTAATAAGTCTATTTGGCAAAGGCCTGTCTGTTTTCTCTGTATTTCTAAAACCACTTAATTGTAGTTTTAAAGGAAAAGAGAGTGTGATGCACCGTGCTGGCTCTGAAGGAAAACATTGACCAGACAGAAAGTCTGCCCTGTAGCCAAACTGAGCTATAATGACTGTGTTTTTTATTTCTCCCAGAAAAGAGTAATGTAATTGGTCCCTGGAATACAGCAACCGATTTGTTCATTCTTTGTTCAGTAGAAGATGTTTATTTGGGAGATACAGCTCAAAGAATAAACTGGCTTCAGGATAAAGATTGAGAATAAATTTGTTTCTAAATAAGGCTCAATAAATACATCAGTAAAATGAACACAATAGGAGGAATAAACAAAGCAATTAGGACTATCTCAAGTGCATTTACATATAATGATTTCCATGTGATCATTACCTTAGAACACATCTTGGGCTGATTTTCTCAAGGGCATTTGTGCGAAATGCGAACATTTCTGAATTAGAATTTCTGTTGTGGAGTGGAAGCAAGGTAGAAGCTTGTTTTCGAATATGCAGTAAAAAGATCACTCGCTCCTCTGAAGACCCGACACTGATATTCATCTTAGTACATAAAAGAGAAAATACGCTGAGGATGGGGAATGCAGGAGCAGGAGCTATAGCAACAGCTGCAGAGGTGACTGTAATTCTCACAGATTGCTTGTCTGTGACATCAGTGTGTCCCTGAATTTGGCGGGAAAGTAATGCACAGAATTAAGACAGCAGCATTAGTGTTGTGTTCTCTTCTTAGAAAACAGCAGCAGCTCATTGAACGCAAGAAAGTTTCACAGATTTTATTTTACAAGAAGCCACTGTTGTAATTGTAAAAGTAGTACATTTAAAATGGAATGCATTAGAGGATGTAAGCAGCACAGGTTGGTGCATTTGTTTGAGTTATTCAACCCACCCTGGAAAGGGTCCTATCCCAGTTGAATGACAAGCAAAGGAATTCAGAAGGATAGCAGTGATTGTTTTTATTGTTGTTGACGTGGTTGCTTGTTTGTCATTTGAAAATTAGCTGGAAAGCTAAGGCAGCTTTTAAAAACTTATTTTGAATATCATTTTATACAATCGTAAACTTCCCTGTTTCATTCATGAATTTTAAAAGATATATTCGGCCTGCTGGGCAACCTGCTCAAAGCAGAGAAAAGTAACTTGTACTTTAACTAGTAAGCCCATTGTAAGGCATCCTTCCACATTACGATGGAAAAATATATACATAAACAGCACTTGATGAAATTGTAAGAACTTATATTTAAATTTAATTTTCTCAGCAAGTGCAGTTATTATTTTTTCCACTGGTCTCTGACATCCTATTTTTGAGGGAGGAAAAAAAAATGTTTTTGCTACCATGGCAACAATATCCTTCTCTTGCTTTCCATTGCAAACCATAGTTTCTGAGCGTAACTAGGAAAATTGAAATGTGGGTAGCTCAAAATGATAAGGCCAAGCATGGTAATCATTCATCTAAATGAATATTTGTGTCATTGTTCTTGCACTCATGGGAAGACTGAAACTTTCAAGGTCAACACATTTGTTCGTAGAGTTCACAGTGGCACTCATAAAAGATTATTGCCACTTACTGAGGAACTACGCTTTTCACTAAATGTCTTATTAGCATGATTTTCCAAAGACAATAGGAAATTAAAACACTCCACAGTATAGTTTATTTTATGGTGTTGAGGAAATGTAATACAAAGAAAGGGCACACATTCTGGGGAGGTTTAGGAAAGAAATGATCTGCTACTTGACCTGGAGTGTGTGTGGAACAAAAGGCTGCCAGAGAAAACAATTAAACTCATTCTATTATTTGTTTCAGGAGTGATTCCAAAATGGTGCTTTTCTCTGTGATTCCCTTGCAATAACAATATTCTTTTTATTTTCTTTGATGTTTCACAGCCAGTGGATATTTCATCTTTCAGGGTAAAATAATATTTGCTCCTTGCCCAGCTTTTTAAGCCCTGACTCTGCCATGACATTAGATTAAAAAATAAATAAATAAAACAAAAACAACATTTGTTGTCTATCGCCTCTGAGTTACATCTACTCTCTCTTCAAATTCCCTTAATCTCTGTCTACATTGACTTTGGATTTGAAACCCCTTTAGCCAACCCCATCTGGATGAACAATCAGATTTCAAATTGGCCAGCCTTCAAAGAATGGAGTTTTGATGCCACACACCACCCCTGTTGGAGGCAGTCTTGGAGAAACTGCAGTATACAGTCCAGGTGTTTGGGACGTCACCTGCTGGGATCCTGAGTCCAGCTGCCCATGCAGTAGCATATAGAATTGCCTATGGGCCACAGGCAGACCTGCATCTCCCAACAGATTGGTTTTCTTAAGCAGAGGGGTGTATATTTTCTGCCTTTGAAAAATTTAAGACTCCTTCACAGGCAAAACTGATAAACCAGGAGTAAACTGGAGTTTACTTTTTTGCCCTTCACTATACTCAGTATTCAAAATAATCATGATTAATATGATTACATATGTAGGGAAGATTATTGTCGTTAACTCTTGAATCGATTTTCTATGTCAGAAATAAAGGGATGCTCAGAGCACTGGTTCGAGAGCTTTGGTCATATGGCAGCAGCAATTGGCTCTTCACATAGTCGCTTTACTGGGTGTAATTAGATTTCCCAGGAAAGGTTTTATATCGTCAAACACTCTCAGGTCTGGTTCCCATGGATGCTATAACTGCCATCTCTCTTACTTACTAGGTGTATTTGTTTGGGTAAATTACCAAGCTTTTAGAAAATGGAGATATAATGCTTATGCCAGTGCTAACCCAAGATGCAAAAGATGGAAGTAGAGTAGGGCAGGACCTAGTGTAAAGGACACACCGAGCACATTACTTTCTTCTCTCTAACAGGAAAGTGAGGGGGCTTGAGTAGAACTGCAGAGCAAATGTGTCGATGTGCTTTTCTCCTCTTCCTATCAGAGTGTCTTCTGTGTAACCGAGGTACTTTATCCAAGATGGAATGCATAGAAGAGGCTCAAATATCGCTAGTCTGGTTATTACAAAATGTAGGCAATTCCATTCTTAATTTTCACATCACAATTACTTAAGTAGCTGTGTAGTAGAGACTTAAAAAATGAAGAGGTTGGCAACCTTGGTTTCTTCCTCCTTTGGCCTAATAACTTTTGAGGCAGAACAGGGCATGTCTGAGGATGTGAAATGGCTGGCCTATGGCACGGCCAATCCATTCCTTTCAGCCTTCTAAGAATTGATTTGAGTTGCAGCCAGATCAATTTGGCTGTGGCGATTAGTATCGATTGTGTAGACGGGCAAAAAGAATGGATTTGCCATGTCATGGGATAGTTCATTTGCCTCTTGTAGATACTCTAGTGGTCTAGGAAACAAAGAGACAGCGGTGAGAATTAGGAAATGACATCTCTTATCCTAAACTGTTCTCGTCTTTGTCTTGTCCTATATGGTCATCAGCTAAGAACTGCATGTAGATGCTCCCGTGGGACATTTGAACATATTCCTGAACTCATTTCTTCTCTCTAAAATTGCTTCCTAATTGTCCTTGGTGAATCATGACATACACGTGAATGTTCAACATCTCCTTTAGCTTCTGTTTGCCTTTTCCCCCACCCCTTACCTCCATTTTAATCACGCACCAGCTTCAGTTTGTACTTCAGAATAAATACTAAATTTTTACCAGGGTTTTCTATACCTTCTGCCAGCTTTCTTGTCTTATGTAGAAAATATGCACTCTATCTGCAATCCTGCTGGGTACCGCTGCTTTGATTGTTTTATTCTATGACTTCAAACCTTCCTCAGTTTGCCGAAAGTCGGCCCAGTGTAGAACCTTTCAGGAACTCCCCCATTTGGTTGACTTTTTGTAAGACGAACTTTTCACTTTCTGCACTTTCTTTGCAGGATTGCTGTGGTACACACCTCTGGAGAGTAGCCCATGAAAATGCAGGCTCTTCCTTCAGACATAGCACTGCGCTAAGCATCTGTGGTCTATGGAAGGGTCTATGCGTTTCCCAATTTCGGCTTAAGTGCAGGCAAAGTCATGTGTCTTACTGCTGGAACATCACAGTGGTGATGTGTCTGTTCCAGGCCAAGCTGCTGAGGAGAGTCTGTCTCTTCTCCAGACTCCCTTTTTCTGTTTGCTGAATGAGAAGACTCTGAGGCCCTGAGGGACAGTAGGGTTCCCAGACGGAATGACCTTAGCTACCTGAATTGCCATATGGAGGAAATATACCATCCAGAATTATATGTACATTGAACTCTCGCGTGAACAGGAAGCATATTCGATGCTTTTAAACCACTGAAATTTGGGGCCCCTCCACCACCATGTCTTCACCTATGTGTTTTCATCTTCCTAGAAAACCCTGCTTATTCGCTGCTAATCTTAGTTTTACCATATTTATAGAATCAGTTCAAGCTTCATTGCTAATTAGCTTTTCTTAATTATCCAAAACCAATTTGTTGTCTCCAGTCTCTGAATTTCTTCACTACTTATTTCCCGTGTTGCTATTCAGTTCTTTTATGGTAATTATTTTTTTTTGCCCATTCTTCCAACAAATATAAAAGTAAAACTCTACAGTATTTCCAATTGCTATTAGAGACAAAGTTGAAAAATATAATATGTCTTGCTCCCTTGAATTTAGCATGAACTTGTTGAAGGCAAAAAATATGCCTTTTCCTTTCCTATATTTTCTGAAGTGCCTGGCGTGTAGGATATTACTATTTGATGTTGTTCGGCTTTATTTCTTAGAGTTGGGATTTTTTAAGAATGAGAACAAAAGTGTTAATTGAATCAGGCGCATTTGGCACATTAATAGTCTACGATAAAAAAGCTGTGGCACTCCACACTGGTGAGGAGCGTTGCCTCACTCATTGAACAGACGGACCCATTCATCCCACTCGTGTAGAGCAGCCTTGCTGGGTCCCCAGAATTCTGTATCCTGGTTGGACTTCTAAATGGACTTTACTTACATGTGGCTAGGAAAAAAGCCGTGGCACTCCCAGCCCGTGGAAAAGATTCCGTTTTCAAATAACAGAAGATCTATATTTTGCCCTTGTTGGCAAGAAAGGCAGCAAACCACTAATAGAAAAGCTGCATTCTAATTTAGAACTTTAGAGTATTAGACTGTTTGTTAACTATTATTAAAAATAAAGTAGGTGGCATGAAACTTGAAAATGAATGCTTTATTTCATAGTTTTATGGTATTTGGATACCAATTACTCTCACTTCAAGTGACTAGATAATGATTCACATTTCTTTTTATCTTTATTTTTCTTTTTTCTTTTCATAGATTTTTCATTTTTACTTTTGTTGTTGGCTGACATTAAAGAATAATTTCTTTTTCTTAAAAGAACAATCTGAACTTTTGCAGCCTAAATGCTATGTTAAATAATGCTGTGAGTTAATAATGCAGAGGCCGTACCAAGTCATGTAAGATTAAACAATGATCTTGTTTGAATTTGGATAAATTACATTTCCAGGTAGAGTATAAAGAAGTACAGAGATGTCTGAAAAATATGTTTACAATAAAAGTGACTAATGGAGAAAATGCAATACAAAATATACTCAGCTTCAGTATAGCTGTATTGATGTAAAATACTAATAAAATTGGTTAAAAAGAAGATGACCTTGATTGATGGTTAGTTCATTAGAATCAAAAGTAACCTTAATTCCTCAAAGTTTCATTTTAATTAGGATAACAGCAGCATTATGGATTGGAGCAAAGTCATTTTGTAGTGGAATGACCAGAACAGTTTGTGATACTTTAATAATCTAATAAGGAATGAGATGGAAAGATCTTCAGAAAGGCAGCTAGCTGCATGCCTCTGAGTTGAATGCATTCTAAAATGAATTTTGTCTATGATGCCAGAAGATGTGTTCCAAACATAAAAGGGAAAATTAAATTTGGGGAGGAGGACATTTTTTTCCCTCTGAGCATACCCTTACTCAATTTAGTTTATGGCTTGGTTTAATCAGAATATTAAAATTCTCAATGTATCATTTGCACAGAATTTATCTGGGCTGGAGTCAGATTGAATAAAATTGTTTTTCTGTTTACCTTCCTTAAAATTAAAAGTTAGAAAATTTAATTTTTGAAAATAAATTGCAAACCAGTTGAAGAACAATTGCTGCTGAGTCTATAAAACAGACTTCCAGGAGCATCACTGTCAAAATACAAACTCCTGTCAGAGGACAGGTACAGAGAGGACACTGGCTACTGTTGGCAAGATTAGAAACATCACTGCCACTTGACGGAGTGATCATCTTTTGTAGAAATCACATCAATGTCCCTAACTGATACTTAAAAAAATGAACCAGTCTGCTGTGCTTGAAGGAGAAACAATTGTTTCTATCCAAAGCCAAGCATTGAAAACACAGATTTATTTCCTTATATGTTTTCTGTAACTATGTACTATATGGCAACGTTTGCCTTGTCTCCTATTATTTATAATCTAATTACTACACAGGGCCCCAAAGAGAAGACCCAATCGACTACCCTGCTCTCCCTTTTTTAGCTTAAACATCTTTACACCCACAGAGGCTGGCCCCCCATTCACTGCCAACCAGTCACTGTTCTCATAACTATGATTTTGTGCTCCAGCATTATGCAAAGCATCTTTTGCCTGTAAAAATGATCATGTATTTTTAAACATTCTTGCTTTGGATTGTAAGTAAAACATGCATCCTGGGATTTCAGTTAATTGTTAAGAACTAGTCTTAAAGACCTTAGAAATCCTCTTATTTATCCCAAGTACGAAATTATCTCAAGAGTTAAATATCATTAAAATATTTAGAAACAGATGCTTATTATCTGGACAAGCATTTTCAAATACTTGTTTTTTCTTCCAAACCAAATTTAGAACCAGTCACAGTTTAACCAAGCAAGTAGAATATGTATCATATTTATATGTATGTACGTGCACAGAGACACTAGATTTGTTTTTGTTTTTATTATGTGCTGCTGTTTCCACGCTTAAGGTTGGAACCTAAAGTCCACAGAGCAGGCAGTTAGCAATGGAAGATCACAACAAGCTGGAACCCAGAGTATGAGCTAGAAGCCCGCGAGCAGGGCCCAAGCCTGTTTTTCCTTGTTGCTTTTGACCTTGGTGACGAGTGTCCCAAGAGGCTGGGCTCTCACCATCCAGACACCCAGCCGAGGAGTCCAGACAGCTGCAAGAGGGTCCAGCGGATCAGTCTGGGTCCAGACGTTGACGACATCAACACGGTGGGGCGGGAGATCAGCGACCCAAGCGTTGAGTCAATCTCTGCCTTCCTTTACTTACATACATAGTCCAAGTGGAGAAAAAGTAGTAGCTTTCATGAGCCTCTGAGAGGATAAAATAAGAAAAGAGGTCCTGGGACAGACAAAGGGGAATGAGAAGCTTCAGCAGGAAGGAGCGTAGCAGTGCGGGGTTTATGTTCCTAACGTGACGTCGCCATCTCGCCACGTGGCCCTCGGCGCTCAGTGCGTGTCTCTCGAGCACCTCGTGGAGAGTTGTTTCCGTCTGGAGGATATGAGTTTGCTCGTTACTGTTACACCTGTTGTGCTTCTGTGATTCTCGTCCCTGTATTTCTTTTTTTCTTTTTTAGATTTTTATTAAAATTTATCCAAAATTACACAAATTTACAGGCCATTTCGTCCCTGTATTTTGTCAGTGACAGGAGCATGTGGATTCTAGCACACACCTATGTGTGTATGTTGAACGGAGTTTAAAATATCTGACAAATTTTAAGTCTGTAGTGAAAGTAGATTAATCAATAATAATAAAGTTTCCCAGTTGCTTTTTGTAATGCAACTTAAATTTACTGACTGATATTCAGAGAAAAAAGAGAAGCAGATGGATTTATGGAAATTAGATGGAATTGACTTTTTATAAACATAAGAAATCATAAGGAAAGATATAGCTGTAATGATATAAATGCTGCTTCCAGTAAATCTCATTTCTCTTAGCTGTAATTATGAAAATCCTCCTGAGCATTTCAGTCTGTTGTAAGCTGCTTCACTGTTATTCACAACAGAGACGATTTCAGCGATCTTAGAAATCTGGAGCTGTCTTCAGCCTGATACCCAGAAGAATCTGCTAGTCCTGTGCTCAGGGTCAATTGTTGCTTAAACTACTTTTAGAGTCTATTCAACATGACAAGCAGATCAATCTTTTCAATTCAGAACTGATGAAATTCTACATTTTAGAAAGCATTGCCTGGAGAGTGTGAATTCAATAGATGTCTTTTAGGACCATTTGGTGTTTCTTTTGGCTATTTTACTGGAGCCTCGCTAAATGGTGATTGCTAAATTCATTTGGAGCTTTTAAACAGGCTTCTTTCTCCCAAAATATACACATTGTTCCGAAGCACAAGGAATTACTCTTAGAGCATCATCCTGTAGTGTAACCAAGTATTGACATTGATTTTAAGTTGTTTGCATAAAATAGGGAGATTGACATTGCTACCTTATTCTTAAAACTCACTCATCATGTGCTGAGGTATGCATGAAATAAAGCGCTAAGCTACAATATACTATTTCTAGGCTATGGCAGGCAGAAAGGAAAATCACATTGCTTACCATTTAGATTTACATTATAATCAAAACACTTTCATATTTGAATCATACTAATTATATCTAAAAATATATTGGTATAAGAGTGAGTATACATTAGAGAATAGAAGGTAAATAGGCAGTTGAAGGATAAAAATACCTGTACTGTAATCAGTTATAAAAAAACCTTGATTTTTGTCAATATGTAGTTAAAAAAATGATTTATCCTACTTAACACAAGAATTTGTGGAAGAACTCAAATTTGTTATGCTTCTTAAAATTGTTTTTTTTTTTTTTTTGATTATTTCATAGACTAATGCAGAGTATACTCACCTGCTTTGTGCCAGAAAACTGGGTTGTGAAAGTGTTAAAAAGATGCCCCTGAATGTGTAATGATGTAGATTTAGGGTGAAAACAAAGGACTGGATATTCACTCTTAGATGGAAGAATGGTAAAGAAATGCTTCTTTTCTGTATTTAAAGAAAATAGGATAATGTTATTGGGAAGCATAACACCATTCAGGAAAAATTCCTTAATAATATTGGATCTCCTAGCAACAGACGTGAAAGTAAAGCCAAACATCTTTGCACTGTTGCTCTATTTGGGAAAGAGCTAAATCCACAAATCTGGTAGGTAAGCAATAGTTTAGTAAAACAACTGTGAGAGAAATGAAGAGTGACAAAATATCTTAGGCTGGGTCACACATTGTAAGGCCCTGTGGTAAATTTAGTGGGATATGATTTGTAACTATTTCTTTTTGCTAAACCTTTAGTTTTTACTTTTAAAATTTTTATGTTTTTAGTTTTACTTGAAACATAGTAATTATACATATTCATAGGGTACAGTGTGACATTTCAATATGTGTATACGATGGGGAATGATTAGGTAGTTGGTGTATCACCTCAGACATATATCATTACTTTGTGTTGGGAATATTCAAACTGCTCTCTATCTGCTATTTTGAAATATTCAATTAATTCTTGTCAATCATAATTTTCTTAAAGTGGAAGTTACTTTCCCTGTGCAACTACATCTCTGTGCCCATTAATTATTCCCTTTCTCTCTCCTATATCATTTCTAGACTCTAGTAACTACTATTCTATTCTCTACTTCTTTGAGATCAAGTTTTTAGCTCCTAAATATAAGTGAGAATATGAAGTGTTTTGTCTTTCTGTGCTGTAGTTCACCTAACATAATGTCCCCTGGTTCTATCTACATTGTTGCAAAATGACAAAATTTCATCCTTTTTTGTGGCTGAGTAATATCACATCCTGTGTGTGTATACATATTTTGTGTCTGTTGTTTGGTCTCCATTACATTTTCTTTATCCATTCCTTTGTCACTGGACAAGTTGATTCCAACTCTTAGCTATTGTGAATAATGTTACAATACACATGAGTGTGCAGCTATCTTTTTAACCTACTCATTTCATTTCCTTTACACTACGTATACCCAGTAGAGGGATTGCTGGATCCTGTGGATAGCTTTATTTCTAGCGTTTTAGGGAACCTCCACACTATTCTGCAGAATGGCTACACTAATTTATAATCCCGCCAGCAGCACATGGATACCCTTGTCTCTGGTTCCTTTACAACATTTTTTGTGGTTTTAATAATAGCCATTTTAATTGTTTAAAAAATTTATTTATATTAGTACATGTGTATAGTATGTAATGTTTATATTCCTTTTGGGAATTCAGTATTTGTACATACAACACATTTTAATTCCTTTTTTTCATCCCCTTTCTCTTCTCTCCCTCCCCCTCTACCCATCTGTTGATCCTCCCCCCTTTTTTTTGTATATTTGTAGTACATAATGTTTACATTCCTTCTGTGGAATTGGTATATGTATATACACATTCCACATTCAAATTCTTGTTTCCATCCCTTATCCTTCTCCTTTCTCCATCTCCTGATCTTCCTCCCTTTTGAGAAGGAGCTATCTCCCTGCTTCCTACAATCTATCTTTTATTTTTCTCTGTATTTTTACTTTGAATTTCTCATATAAGAGAAACCATGTGATATTTAAGCTTGAATGTCTGACTTACTTTACTTAACATTATGGTCTGAAAGTGCATCCATCTTCCTACAAATGACTCGAGTTTATGCTCTTTATGGCAGAGTAGTACTCCATTGTATGTAAATACCAAATTATCCTTATCTATTCATCTGTTGATGGGTATATGGGCTGCCTCCAAGATTTAACTATTAAGAATTGTGCTGCTATAAATGTGGGTATGCATGCATCACTGTAATACTGTAAGATGTCTTTAACTCTTTTGGGCAGATACCTGGAAGGGGAGTAGCTGGGTCAAATGGAATTAATTTCTAGGTTCAGTTTTTTGAGGAATCTCCATACTGATTTCCATAGTGGTTGTACTAGTTCACTCTCCCACCAACAGTGTAGAAGGCTTCCTTTCTCCCCACAGCCTCTCCGGCATTTGTTATTATTTGATTTCCAGATGATGGCCATTCTTTCTGGGGTAAAATGGAATCTCAGTGTGGTTTTAATTTGCATTTCTCTAATGGCCAGGAATGTTGAGCATTTCTTTGTGTATTTACTGGCTCTTTGTACTTCTTCTGTAAAGTGTCTATTCATTTCACTTGCCCAGTTTTTGGTTGGGTCTTTTACTTTGGGGGTTCTAATTTTTTTGAGTTCTTTATATATTTTAGATATGAATCCTCTGTCTGAGGAATTATTTTTCCATTCTATAGGTTGTCATTTCACTCTGTTGTTTGTATCTTTTGCTGTCCAGAATCTTTTTAATTTGATTTGATCCCATTTGTTGATTCTCAGTACTATTTCCTGTGCATTTGGGGTTCTGTTCAGAAAGTCCTTGCCTACACCTATGACTTCAAGAGTAACTATTTTGTCTTTTAACAGGTTAAGTGTTCCTGGTTTAGCATTTAGTTCTTTGATCCATTTTGATTTTAATTTAGTACATGGTGAGAGAAACCAGTGTAGATTCAACCTTCTGCATGTGGATAGCCGGTTTTCCCAACACCATTTATTAAAGAAGCTACCTTTTATCCAGTGTATGTTTTTGGCCCCTTTATCAAAGATCAAATAGTTGAATGCACTTGTGGTTACATGATATCCATTTGAAAAAGGGCGAAGTGATATTTCATTGTGGTTTTATTTGCATTTCCCTATTGGCTAGTGATGCTGAGTATTTTTTTTTTCTTCATATGCTGTACTTGTTGACAATTTGTATGCCCTCAAATGTATATTCAGGTCGTTAGTTCATGTTAAAATTGGGTTATTTGTTTTGTTGTTGAGTTGTAAAAGCTTTTAGTTTTAAAATCTGATGATTTGATTGTGATGGCCATTAAACATTTTTAATGTTTTTCAAAGAAGTGTTGTTGTTGTTTTCTCTTTATTATATTTAAACTGTTATTAGGAAATTTTCGAATAATCACCCCTCCGCCTGTTGTGAGAGCAGAGGTGTCTACAGACGTGCTGTCTAGAAGAAAAGAATGCTTGGAACCATTTTTCTACTCTGCATTTTGATTGGTTGATGA
The DNA here is from genome assembly GCA_004026905.1 of Hystrix cristata. NCBI lineage: Eukaryota > Metazoa > Chordata > Mammalia > Rodentia > Hystricidae > Hystrix > Hystrix cristata. The sequence goes on from PVJO010015719.1 coordinate 15,219, forward strand.
TTTGGCTTCTTTACAGGCTGCTGAGGCTGCAAAAGGAGTGAGGAGAACTAAACAGTCACTAAATTTTGAAACACCGAGGAGGTCAGAGAAGCTGGGGTTATTATCATCTCTCAGCAAGCACATAAAGCATTAAACTTTTTCAGTCTCGCTTTTGTGGCAGAGATTTTGACAAGAACATAAAATAAAAACCTCACAAATTCATGCTGGTGACAATGATTATAACACGACCAAGGAATGGTATATAAATGTCAACATTTCTTGGCTCAATTTGAAGATTGTGATCTTGCAGCCCTCTGCAGACACTATAAATGATTAGAGTAGAATTTCCCCATTTATGATGATATTATTGGAAGAAGTGAAGGGATTTCAATATAACATCTGACAAAAAAGAATTTTAAACTCACTACTGAATTCTGAGGAGTGATTTCTGCAGCATTGTAAGGCTTATTTCTGAATCCTCCAGCACTCTATCTAAAACAAACCCAGTCATTTTCAAAGATTCTCTCGCAGTAATAACATTTTGACTCAAATTATTCCTATGGTTTTTGTTGATTTAAAAATACCTTATGACATCTCTCTGTAGTAGTTACTTAGGTTATTTAAAATTTAGAGTTAGACTCTTGTTATCAGTGGTTGTTCATGGAGTCATTTTTGGTAGAGAATAATGTTCTTTGTGCAGAATAGTCACACCTTCTTAGGCTACTGCAGTGGAGTAGATTCTTTTTAACCATATTGTAGAAATATCAAATTAGAAGCCAGTGTTTTAGGTGAAATTTGTACCAAATGAAAATCAACTGCAATTTTAAACAAATATGAAAAAGCAAAGAGCATTCACTACCCTAACTACTAACATATTATTTAAAATCTTAAAAAGAAGCATTTAAAAAAAAAAGGAACTGTTCCTCCTGGATCCTTGAGTGTTTATCTGAAGAGTCAAAGAACCACTAGGGGCTGCTCTAAGACAGCCTCCTCTCCACAGACCAGCAAATTGCTTTATGGTCTTGAGATTTCATCGGTCACTATAATTTCCTTAAAAATGCTGAGATTAAACTCCAGTCTGATAAAATTAGCCTTAAATAGTATCATGATCATCTATTAAAACATGAATTGTGTACACACTTGTGCCTTCCCCCATGCCTCTGAGACACCTTGTACATGAATACTGAATGTAAAATCCTATGAAATACCAATTCTTGTAATACATTTAATACCAAAATAACTATTCTGAATTTGCACAGTCGCATTTATTTATTTGTTTTTGGTATACTTAAGCAGACTCTCACAGTTGATTTGTTTGTTAGTTACTGGCATTCCTGAATTGAAGAATTGTTCTAGCTGTCAGAATTGGAGTCTTTGTCGGAATTCAGTTGTTTTAATCCTATCAAGCAGCTTCTTCAAGGGTACTTTTGGATTTGGGTGGTGTGACACGTATTTTCCTCCCTAAAACTCTGTACTTGGTGACACTTGGCGCACACACGCAATGAATTTTTGCGGTTTGTTCATGTTTCTCCGTGGTTGAAAATGTCTGAACTGTAGTCTGGTAAATTTAGACTGACTGTTGCATAAGCCAGGACTAAGCTATTAGAAATGTTATAGTATAAAATTGAGACAAACTAGAAAGCCTGGGGGAAGATACTGATTGATACGTGATTTGTGTACATTTTCTGTGGTTTAGCATTTTATAGGGCTCTCCAGTTTTGTGAAGGACAAAAGGACATTAAGTGCTATTCTGGTAAACAGAACATGGTCATGACATTAAAAATGTCCAGTAGCCGTCTGTTTGAGTCAAATAATTCAAGGATTTTTTGTACTTAATTAATATAATGGAATATAAAAATTCGGCTACAATGAAGTATACTTTTTCTTTTGTTCTATTTGTTTTAAAGGCCTGGGTAGGCTGTTTTCCAAAGGAAGTGGTAAAGATCCTCTTCGTATCATTTTTGATTCTGCATCTTTGGCTAAGATCAACTATTGAATCAATACACCAAGGACTTAATTTTGTCAAGGATATAGGACTGTTGAGCTAATATTTCTTTCATCTCACCAGTATATTGTCTATGAATACTGTTTTCTTGAAGAATTATAAAATAGAAAGTTTGTAACTTCGGTAATTTTTCATATATGGTTACTTCTTGTAAAATATTTAGATTGAGTTTGTGTATACTAGCTTTATTAATATGTTTGGGGTGAAAAAACCATACAACTTCTTACTTATCTTGAGAATCGCCTGCAGTGGGTACTTTTTAAACACAGGAAGCTTATCACAGTAACGTAGTTATTAAGAAAACAGCTTCCAGAATCAGGGAGCTTGGGTTGGAATACTAAGTACCATTTGGAAGTAAATTAACCCAGGTAAAGCTTCAGTTTCTAAGCTGTTAAACTGGGAAAACTTGTCTCATGCTGTTGTAAAAATGACAAGAAATAAAACCTATTAGAGCCTAACTTGGTGCCCATATGATGGGACATATTACCTTGAACTCTGTCTCTGTGGATCTGTGTATTTGGTCTCATGGTGATTCACAGTGTTCCCTAAAAGTAACTGCTGCAAATATTGGAATTTATTTCCTTTAAAGCACTACATACCTTTTCTATTTTACTCCTTAGTGTGGAAATCTTTTATAAAATTGTGCATGCATCTAAGATTTGCTGTCCTGCATACACTCATCATAGTTTAACGATTTCTAGATAGCACAGGGACCAACAAGTTACTGTATTTTTGCTTTAATAAGATTGTCTTTCAGGCGTGTTGTACAGTAAGGACTCTGCCTTTCCACCAGGCTACACCATGTTGATATACTTTTGGTGTTATTATATTTGCTTTGCAATATTTTCTGCCTTCTATCCTATATGGAAATGTAAGAGTGAGAGGAGAATTGAGGTAATGTATATAGCAGATAATATAGCCTTGAGGGAACCGTTCCTCTGTTTAGAATGCAGTATCCAAGGTTTGGTGAAGGGGAGGCGGAGGCCAGTCCTAAATGTTTCATTCTGGGTTCTGCTTTTCTCTGGAAGATCTTATCACAGGAAGGACCAGGGCTTCTCAATCCTGAGGAGTGGAGGAGAGGAGGGAGAGTCAGCTTGGGCTTCCATAGGGCCCTCCCCCCCCACCACCACCACATTGTGTTGATGTCAGCCACTCACAGCCTCTTTCACCTAATGCACCTGTGTGATTCTGTCATGGAGACACTCTCGCTTGCTATTTCATGTTGCTATCAGGGTGACAGAAAGTGGCTATCTGGGACATTTTGATCCTCAGTTTACCTACTTACATTAGTCTGATGAGAGACTAGAAACCCTCCTTTGCTACTCTTTTTTTTAAGGAAAAGATAATGAGTACTTTAAGAACACCTCAGGAAAACAGCACAGGTTTGGTGCATGCATCTCATCTATTTTCACTGTTGCTTAGACATATTTTTTCCTCTCCTGGGTGATGGAGGTTTGGTGGGTTGTAGCTCAGAGTCAGTGAGGTGTTACATTTTCTTTTTGTTGGACCAAGTGTGAGAGACTTGATATATCATGTACTAAAATGAAAAGGCAGACTTCCTAGAAATGTTACAGCTCTGTCTTCAACTCCGGTCTTCCCTTCTTTGAACTTCACCTTCCATTGCTGAGGCATCTCGCTTATTTCCCTTCTTTGTCTCTTCTGAAACCTCACTGAACTCGCAGGATCTTGAGTGTTCAGTTTTTCTTCATTGTAAGCCTCTTTGGGTTTTATAACCTTCCTTAGCTCAAGTAGATCACATGGTCTGCTGCTAGAATGGAATTATTTAAAAAATATTTACTCCCTTACTTATCCCCTCCATACTTCCATTTCACTCACCTAAAATATTTCAACTGCTTATTAGTGTAGTTGTATGATTTGAGGCTGAAAAACATAGTGGTGAGAGATAGAAGCACAGGAATGAGATCTAACACACCTCGCCAACTTTACAGACTGGGTTCAGGACAGACAAGATCTCTGCAGGGTGAGTGATTTCCTTATGCGTTGCTAGTCATCTGTTATTCCATCCCCATAACACTGCCATACAAACCTCCATAATCTCATTTTGCCTCGTTTCCTCTCAAGGCCTCTTCACTCCCAGCAAACCATTTCATCTCCCATTTCCCGGAGAACACAGAGGTCATCACAAGCTTCTTGGCCTCTTGAGTGCTGTCCTGCTCCATCTGTTTCCCTTTCTTCATTTTCTACTAGTTCAGTGGATGGTTACCTCTTCAGTTTAAAACTGTTCTTCTACCTGTGCTCTGCACAATTCCCGTTTGCTTTCTGTTGTAGTTGAATGTGTCTGCCGAAGTTCATGTGTTGGAAATCTAATCCTCAGTGAAACAGTTTTGGGAGAAAGGCATTTGAGAGGTGATTAGGTTGTGCTCTGCTGTCATGATTAGATTAGTGCCACCAAAACATCTGGCTTACTAGAAAAGTGAGATAGGTCCTCCCCCATTCTCATGCTGTCTTTTGCCATGTGATGTTTCCTGCCATGATATGACATTGCAGGAAGCCTTCATCAGATGCAGCCCTTGGCCTTGGACACCCAGATCTCAAGAACCATGACCCAAATAAATGACTATTCTTTATGACTTACTCACTTTGTGGCATTCTGTTAGAGCAATAGAAAATAGACTAAGACATTCTCCTAAGTACATCTGTGTGTCAGTGGGATTCTTTCTTCTTTTATTGATCCTTATTTACTGGGTTTCTTATAAAACACTTGTTTCTCTTGGCTCTTACTGGCTAAATCTGGTTAATTTGATAATCAAATCATGGGAGTAACTTGTAGAATAAGAACTCAAGACTACAAACTAATCTAAGTAAATACATGAAAAATTATCTTTCGATAATTGGAAGGCAAAATTGGATTAGAAAATCAGAATTTGGAAGACACCGTAGTAATTTTTTTTCTGATAAAGATAGTCTCTGGATGCAACACCAGTGGGATAATATTTTTAGGAATAACAGTATATTTACATAAGTCTCAAATAACTTTCCTGCAAAATATAAGGGGAAAATCAGTATCTTTACAGAAAACAAAAATCGCAGCTACCACTTCAACTAAGTAATCACAGTTGACACTCTCAGCAATGGGGTAAGGGATGACTGTACTTTCTAATGTAATGCAGGGAAAAGGACAGGCCTCATCTTTGTTGTATTTCTATATAGAACGTAGAACCTGAATCCAATCGTGAGAAAATCTCTGATAAATCTAAAGTAGGAGAAAATGTACAAAACAAATATCTTCTTCAAAAATATCAAAGTTGTGAGAAAGGTGGGGCTTCCAGACTAAAGAAGAGCAAAGAGATGTGACAACTAACAAAAAGCATTGTATGATTCTGAGAGGCTGAATCAAAGATTTAAAAAATTTTTGCTAAAAGCTCATTAGTGGGACAATTGTGAACAATTTGAATGAGAGGTATAGCTTTGATAATAGAGTAATATTGTCTCAATGTTAATGTTCTGATTTTGGCAATAAGATTATGGTTAAGTAATAGAATTTTTTTAGTAAATACATATTGAAATATTTAGGTTAAAGCAGTAATATGTCAGAAGCATACTTTCAAATGGTTCACAAAATTTAATACATGTATAACAAAGCAAATATGACAAGATGTTCACATTTGGAGAATCTGTGGGGAGGGTATTTAGGCATACTTACACTATTTTTATATCTTAATTTGAAGTTTCAAATTATATTGGAATACATCTTTCTAAGTTTTGTACATTATAATTTTTCTCTTTGTGGCCCAAATTGTTGAGAAGTTTCGTCTGTTGTCACAGCAACTACCTTTTTATTTGACCGCAGGTAGATAGCGCCTCTAAATTAGTGAACTCGCTTCAAGGTAACCAGCAATCACCTAGCTATAAACTCCAACTTCTCAACACCATTGTTACTTCACTTCTTGACGCCAGCTTACCACCTTCTCGAAAACTGTTTTCTGAGCCAGACTCCTCTCTTTAACTGCACATGTCGCACTAGCATAGGCATTCCTGGCCAGGGGTTCCAGGCTTAGTGTGTCACATGATCTCGCCCCTCTTCTGCCTGCCTAAATAGGCTCTCCCTTCCTCTGTATCCTGGAGAATCACACTGAAGTCCATGTATATACCTGGATCAGGAACCTCATTCCACCTCAAATTAATCACAATATCTACAATTCTGTAAATCCCTCTTGCATCTGTCCTCTGTTTTTTGTATTTATGTCTACTGCTCTAGTTTAATCTGTTTATTTTTTTCCAAGGTTACTTACCTGTATTAGAGATTTTGGACTTACAGGGTTTTGATGTGGGTTTCCTAGCTCTATAAATTGAGTGGGGCATTGTTGTGATTTGAGTATTTGTAACTTCCTCAAATTTATATGTTGAACTCTGATCCACAAAAGGCTAGTATTAGAGGTGAGAATTTAGGAGGGTTAGGTCATGAGGGTTAATGCCTTCCTGAATGGGATTAGTGTCTTCATGAGAGACTCTCTACAGTGATCCTCTTCTGCAATGTGAGGACATACCAAGAAGATGTCCATCTGCCTGTGAACCAGTTCAGAAACCCTCATATATACTCAAACTACTAGCATCTTAATCTTAAAGTTCCCAGACTCCAGAAGTGTGTGAGAGAAATTTCTGTTGTTCATAAGCCATCCAGTCTAAGGTGTTTTGTACAGCAGTCCAAATAGTCTGACAGTCATCAAATCCCTGAGACTCAATTTCCTTATTTGCAAAGATAGGCATAATACTGGACAGAGGGATTTTTGTGAGTGTTAGATGAGGTGAGGAATCCATGGTAGCCATGGAAGATTATGCAAATGCTTGTTGATCTATTCTCTAGACTGACCTACCTTCAGAAGTACACTTACACCGGATCTTTGCTTTTACAAGGTGCATGTTGCTGTCGCCTCAGGAAAGAGGGCACACACCGACAGAAGCAGTGAGAATATTCTGCAGGTGAGGAAAAAATGTCTTTCTCTGAGCGCAAAGAGCTACAAATGTGCTGTCTATCCCTTGGCATTAAGCAGTCAATAACCATGTCAACTACGCTTTTCTTTACGATGATATACATATAGCATCACACAAGACTTGCACAACTCCATTCTTGTATGAAAGTAGCTCTTCAGCTCTTCAGTTTTTTCACTAGTTTTTCCAAGGAAGAAATGTGCCCTTCTGGAGATTCAATGCAGTCAATTAATTAAGCAGCCCTTTTAAGCAACAATGGAAACAGGAGTCAGGAGCTGTGTTAATACCTCGTCTCAGGCAAGACAATACTCAGCACTCGCTCGTGTACTAAAAGCACAGTCACAGGTCAGCATTATGTTTGCCGAAAGACTGGATGGTTATTTTACTGAATGGATGTTGCAGGGCTTGTGTCAGGCTTTATATAGCTAATTTAATTGTTGCCAATGGCAACAGCAGGGGTCGAGTCAGCTACTGATGCCCTTTATGCTGCTGAAGCAAAGTCTGTGCCAGCGTTTCCATTAGAAATCTCTGCTTAAAAGAGTACTGATTGAGTAAAGCAGCAAATGGAAAGAGAAGCTTTAAGAGTTTTGAAGATACATAGATAGAACAACTCGACCAAAAAGTTGAAGATCGTACATAAATTTGTTCATTCGTTCATTCCGCAAGTATTTACTGTGTACCCACCTTGCAGGCTACAAGTGGCCAACAAAGCAGAGTCCTGGGTCTCCATGGAGCTTACAGTACAAATGAAAGACAAATGATAAGGACATAACAAGCAGATAATGTAGTTACTAATTGTAATTAAGATTGACGAGGGAAATAAACAGTCGCTGGGAAGAAATGTAACTGAATGAGGAGGTGAGGCAACATATCAATAGGGTCAGGGAAACGCCCTCTCTCTCTCAGGTGGGGCTGTTGGAACTGAAACTTGAGGGGTGAAAAGAAGCTGTGAATGGCGGGTGAGTCCTAAGCAGAGAGACTTCCACATCCGAAATGCCTGAGACTAGACGTGGGTTAGGAATATCCAGAGACTCATCAAGCCGGCTTGCTTGGCAGCACTGGTTGTTCGTTTTAGTCATTGTGAGTTTATAATGAAGCCAGCATGTCCAGTTTATTATTTTCTCTAGCATCATTTAGAGACATGTGTATAGACAGCGTCATTTAGAATCACAGGTGTAGACAGATCGTTTAGAGACACAGGTGTAGGCATGGACAAGGTAGACAGGTTCATTCAAATTTTAAAAAGTTTTTTTAGGTAGCTAAAAGATAGGAATTTGAGAGAAAGAGAAGGGCAAAGGGATAATTTTATGAATGAATCTTTGGATTTAAAATAAAGCATGGAAGTACAAACAGGAGAGGTAGTATGGATTGATAGTCTGCAGTGAGAGAGGTAAAGACAACATTGAGGGTTGGCTGGGAGAACTGGTATCTGAAGCACGGGGGAAGTAACCAATTTGATAATGAGAAGTCATGTCCATGGACCTGTGTTTAAGATAAAGACTTAAAGGAACTAAGAGCACGCAGTGTCTTTAGCAGTCTGCCTATATAGGTAGTTTTATTTCCTCTAGATTCATCTTAATCATTCCAACAGCCTTTATTTTTTGCCTTTGAGGCTACTGGCCACCCCTCACTCCCCGGTATTCAGTTCCATCTGTGTCTGTCTTTCCAAACTCTGTAACTCTTTTGGAAAAATCCATTCTTATTAAAACTTATTTTTTGGCCCACTCCCTGGATTCTTACCAGCTAACAGGTTAACAAGAGAAACAAATTCAGTTAAATATTAATTTGGGATGATAGTTTAATTTATTATTCCAGAAACACCTTTGCATTTTAATAGGGACTTTTAATAACAGAAAATTTCACATAAATTTAAGCCAGATAAAGAAATATTTTAGGGCAAACTTTTTTTTTTTCTATTTTCCCCTCTTCTATGTCAAACCCGGGGGATAGTTCCTAAATTTACATCCTGAAGATGACCAGATATAAGAGTGATTATTTTAAACAGAATTGGAGAACTGTTAGTCAGAAACTCAGTACCATTTCTGACTTGGTGGTGAAGCAACTGGGTGCGGGAAACAATGAATTGCCTCATGTAGTTCACAGCTCAACAGGTTAGCTACTCAAGCCCCATCATGTCCCACACAATATCAATTTTACTGCTTTTTTGTTTTGTTTTTGGTGCTGGGGATCTAACTCAGGGCCTTGTGCTTGCTAAGCAAGCACTCTAACCACTGAGCTAAATCCCCAGCCCAATTTTACTGCTTCTTATCCATAGAGACATCCAATTTAAACCTCCTCAGATAGGTAAAAGAATACTTTATTTTAAAAGACACCCTGAGAGGGCTGGGGATTTAGCTCAGTGATTAGAGTGCTTGCCTTGCAAGCACAAGGGCCTGAGTTCGATCCCCGGTACCACAAAAAAAAAAAAAAAAAAAAAAAAAAAAAAGACACCCTGAGATAAAGATGCTACCAGCTTCTAAAACACTCTGTCAAATGTTTACTAACTTTTGATGCCAGGAAATTATCCCTCACAGTTGAGCACAGGGTGGTTGAAAAAACTCTGGGTATGATAAAATGAGACACTAGTTACGACTGTGTCTATGGGAGGCAGCTTCCCAGGTAACCCATGACCCCCACTTCTTCACATTCACGCCTTTGTGTAATCCCCTCCCCTCGAGTGTGGGTCCCACCAGGTGAGACTTGCTTCTATGGAAGAACATGTAGAAAATGTGGAGAAAGGTCTTTTACAACAGTAGGTTATAAAGACTGGCTTGCATCTTGGGAGCCCTCTTTGCTCCTTCTAGGTTGTGTCCTCTACCATTTTGTGAGGCAGCAGTGGAGAGGTCTCTGTGGGGAAGAGTTAACCCTGCCAACCATCACAACAGGGAATGGGAGGTGGATTTCTTTTGCCTCCACCCTACCTGCTCCTCTGAGCTTCAAATGAGACTGCAGCCCTGACGGAGTTTAGCTTGATTGCAGCCTCATGAGAGAACTTGAGCTGGGGCATCCAGTTGAATTGTACCCCTACTCCCACCCTGCCCAAACTGTGAGTTAATGACTGTTTATTGTTTTAAGCTGTTTTAATAGTCCTGGTCTTCCTGGGCCTTAGTTTCTTGTGTATATTCAGCACTCGCACAAGATCATCTTTGAGGTTGGTTGTAAATACATAATTATTTAAATTCTTCATGTGTTAGGATAGGCAAATGTTACCAGTTCTATCTTCAATAATGATAGCCACAACAATGCTTTTAAAAATAACCTTTCAAATATTAAAAGACTAAGAAAGACAGCCTCCCCTCCAATCCTTTGTGTGAAAATAGTATAAAATTTCGATGCCTAAGGGTTCAGTTTTATCTTATTATTCTCTAATGCTAAATGTACTTATTTCTTTAGACAATGGCAGTACGTTATTGAACAATGTATTACCCGAATCTTGTTATTTACAAAATTCTACAAGAAAGAAAAGCACAGGTGCATTTTTGCCCCTATAACTTGACAGTGTCTTTGTAAATCTTTAAATTTAAGGAAATGATTGATTCTTATTTGACAAAACAATCATAAAGTTTCAGACTATTTACTGTCAGTAAAGTGAGACTCCTGAAGATTATATCAGAAGGTTATTTTCTGGGTCTGTTTGGACAAGGCAGTTCAGACATGGGAATGACCATGTTTCCAGAAAATATTTCCCCTAAGCCTGCAGTAGAGGTTTTTTGCTGGGTGCTGGTGAGATGGACAGTATGTTCTTATTGATTCATTGATCTAGGTCCCAGCATATGTTTTCTAAACAGAACAGAAACTACTCTGTTGGTGTGCTGGAAGAATGAAGCCAATTAGTCCTCAGAGAATCTTGGACTCCATTCTGTGTGGTAGTTCTGTACAGCAACTCATTAAAAATAATACGAGGGCTATGTAAAGCCTTCTCTGGGTATTGATTTTTGCTTCTCAATATGTTGTATTTGAATTGGAGCCCTTATTTTCTCTACATTGTGGGCTGCTGCTTCATCTGTGGAGCTAAAAAAATGTGCTTGGTTTGGTTGTGTGTGTGTGTGTGTGTGTATTTATATGCTATGGTGGCCAGTTTCCAAAGACATGATTGTGGTATCTCATATCTGCCATTTCTTTGAGTTATTAAACTACAGAGGTTAGTTAGGTGATGTGAATCACATTATAAACAAAAATTTGTAATCATTAATACCAAAATAGTTTCAAAACGGATAGTTAATTCAAAGCCCAAAATGCAAATTTTTTGTGTTTAAGCAGTATGTATGCCATTCTTTGTTTTTTTTCCGTCTTGTGAGCTGTCCCCCACTTTCCATTTTTTGACGGTCCCAAATCTCTTCAGTTAGCCACGAGTGTCATTCCGATTATCAGTGTGCAGGGAGTTCTGGCTGTGCCCAGCAGGCTGGCTTCCCCTCCCTGTCTCCACCCTGCTTTCAGGCGAGCTCAGGCCTCACTCGTCCTTGACAGAGGCCGTGGACCGCAAACGCTAACTGCTTGCCGTGATGGCTTGGTCAGTGATGAGGTCACCTGTGGATGGAGGCTCAGGGAAGCCCCCCAACTGTTTTCAGCCAGGTCAGTGACCAGCTGTCAGCTGGGAAGAGTTTCCTGTCAGTGCCGGCTCCGGGGAGATCCAGAGTGCTGACCCAGAGAGAAAGGGCAGAGCTTCTCCACACTCGCCCTATTTGCATCCTAACTATGCAGAGTGAGGTGGCTTTGGGAAGCAGCCCTTGTCCCCAGACCTCCCACAAAGAGGTGGATGCATTTCAGGGCAGGGCAGAATTCTCCTTGGTTGATTCACTGCCTGGTTTTAATGCTGCTCTAAAGACAGAGACTTTCCTTTATTAGGAAATGTGACTAGGGGTTAATGCTGAGTTTCGCTGATTTTTTTTTTAACCTGGCCTCATGAATCCTTCAGTCTGATAGGTAACTTGGAAATAAGAAAATAAATAACTTAGGTTTCTTTGCAAAGGTAGAAACTGGCTTTTAATCCTATAATGTTTTCCTCAGTCATCACCCATCATAGTGAAGAGAACAGCCTTAAAAACAGAAAGCCTCACAGTGATTCTGCAGTGTGTGTGGGGAGAGAGTTCCGGAGAGCATCGTAAGCAGGAAGGGAGAGGCGCTCCATAAATATGTGGGTAGTTATTTATTACAAAATAAATTATGTATTGACATGAGGAATTACACCATAATTTTCTGTTTGAGATGGTGCCAAAGTAAATTGGTTTCTCTCTAAAAGGTCACATGGAATGCCGGCTTTGTGTTCCCGTCATGACATTTGCCTTCTTGGCATTCAGGTGCATTCCCTCTGCATCATGCAATCACTGTCTCCTTTCACTGTGTTTACAGATAATCCAGCAACTTTGCAGGCCAAATGGCTTTCTGAATATGAGCCCACAAAGCACTGAATCAGACAGCCTCCCGCTTAGAGGGTTTTCAGCCCGGTTCAGCCATAAGGCAAACATCAATAATTGCTTCAGAGGGGAAAGTGACAGGAAATTGTTCATAATTTGCCATCACAATAATTAAGAGTGGCTACGACTATTGCAACCACTATTTAATTTCCCCTTCTTTAAAATTCACTCTGTGATTGTCACCAACTGCTCTGTGGTGAGACCCATTATCACTGTTTGTCTGAGCGCTTCTTACCTAGGAACAAATCATTTGCTCACCTCTATGTGGAACCAATGATGCATTTTGATCCAAGCTATTTCACATTACGGCTGAGAGTGCACATGCTTTAAAAGTAGTCTGAATGCTGAGCTAGAGTTGCACTCCTCTCCGCAGGCTTTTCCTGAAACATCCTGCACTGCACACGGCTTAGAGGAAATAACGACAAGCCTTAAAGCTGGGGGAGAGAAAAAGAAAATAGAAAGTGCTTTAACCATTGTTCCATGGTCTTCACGCCTGATTTGGTAGGTAAAGGTTATCAGAACAGTCAGTTCAAGAGCGCCTGGAAATCTTAATGACGTCTCTCGACTCCCTTGGCAGGCATCTCATGAGGGGAGCAGGTTATTGGAGACCAAAATTAGAAGCTCCATCTTTGGTAAATGAACTGATTAGTGTCAGCCTGTGTCTTCACTGCCCACAGCTAGAATGGCTGGACATTCTGTCCTGAGAGTCATACAGCTGCTGAGGGCTCCAAAAATCAAACCGCTTTTGGCACTCTTCTCAGGGTGTGCAGAATACCCGGCCCTTTAGTGTACTAATTTGTGTGTCAGCCCTGTCTCTTCCATCAGACTCTAAGTCCCTGAAGGTCAGAGTTTTGAGTGCTTGCAGTGCTGGGTTTGATACGTGAAACAGTCGCCAAACCAATATTTGATGACCGACTGAATGCGTAGATGATTGACAGAATTCATACAGAAGTCAGGGGAGAATGTCTCGCCACAGCAGGTCCAGCGAGCTGCGATTAACTGTCCCCACTCACCAGCACACTGGCTACAGAAGAGCAAATTAATGGGAATGCAGCAGCTCACCACTGTTAAAAGAAAGTTTTGCTAAATTCCTTACTTACAACTTCAAGGTAATTTGCTGAGTGCTGGCATCTGCTAGGTAGGATTTCAGGCACTTGCGGTTTACAGAGAGGCAAAATGAGCCGTGTAGCTGGGGAGCACAGATTCTAGTGCAGGCAGCCGGACAAGTAAAAAGCAGAAGCGAACTGAGTAGTGTGGGACTATGAGGTGCGATGGAAACAGTGAATGGGTTTGGAGTGCTAGGGGTGGTGGTTGAGTGCAGACAGGTTTTAAGTTTAAGTAGGATTAGAAGGGTCAAACTCATTGCGATGACAGCATGTGGGAAAAGACTAGAAGCCAGAGTAGGACTTGCTACAAGGGAGTTAAGAGATTCAAGGCATGGGAGCTGCCTGAGCACAGGCCCCACCTTGGGAGCAGGCCTGGAGCATTCTGGGAACAGTCGAGACACCTGGATTGAGATCGGCGACGGTAAGAGACGATGTCAGAGAGGTAACGGGGTGCCTGATCAAGGGCTTGGTAGACCATCGTGAGGCCTTTGACTGTTACTCTGAGTGACAGAATTAATTTAATTTACTCCCTCTTTTGTGTTCAGAACTCCCATAGCACATTTGTACTTATATCTATTTCAGCCAAGTAACACATCATGTTAAACTGTTTATGTCTTTCTCCTCTGCTAGACTCCCAGGCTCTGAATGTTATTTTCCAATCTCAGTCTTCTGTGTATCTGGGCCAGAGAATGAATGCACATTATAAATGCTCCGTTATTGTTTGTTGAATTGAATTATAACGACAACCAAGTCACAGTAGTAGGACCTGCGAAACATAAAATGAAAACAGCTGAAACTACAGATGAGTTCTGGGGTAAATTGATTGGGATAATAATACATTGCATACTCTTCACTATAGACTATTGTTTTTCTGCTAAAGACCACCATCTGTTTTGCTCCTAGAAAGTCAGCTGCAATGCCAATATTGAGTTCACTCTTCTCACTAGGAAACCTCTGGTGCGTAATCTGCTGATCTCATGAGCTAGGGCTGTGTGTCCCAATCACAGGTGCCACTGGAGTCACTGGGAGCTTTTTGAAATGCTGTGGCTTCATTGTGTAAAGTTATATCCGAAGTTCTGAGGGTGTATGACTGAGGCGCATGTGACTATAAAGATACTCCCCAATTTATGACAGGGTTACATTGCGATAAGCTTATCATGAATCAAATATCCTAAACTTGCAGGCTGTGGTGGCTCACACCTGTAATCCCAGTACTTGGGAGGCTGAGGCAGGAGGATTGCTGTAAATTTGAGGCCAGCCTGGGCTACACAGTGAGTTCGAGGCCAGCCTGAACTATGTAGTGAGACCTTGTCTCAAAAACAACAATAACAACAAATCCTAAGCTGAAAATGCATTTAATATAGCTAACCTGTGGACACAGTACACTATAGATTTCATGACACAGTGCACTGTAGGGGCTTTGGCATTTACCTGCATCACTGTGTGACTTTCCAGGAGTTGTGGCTGGCTGATGCTGCCCAGGATCAAGAAAAGAAGTAAAATACTGCAGTATCCATACCCTAGAAAAAGACTCAAATTCAAAATTCAACATACAGTTTTAAATGAATGTGTGTTGCTTTCGCACCATTTTAAAGTAAAAAAATCGTGTCAAACTACCACAGGATGGGACCATCTGTATTGAAAACACTTCCCAATGATTCTAATGTCCAGCTGGGCTAGAGAGCCACTGATTTAGGGGTGTTACAAGTCTTTCAGAGACGGCAGGCTGTCAATGAACACTTAAACTACAACGAAAGGCATGTTGAGATTCTCCTCTCAAACCCTCACTTCGTGGCAGAGGCACGGCCTTGGCACCATGGCGGTAGCTCAAGGGTGTCTTGGCACATCTGGCTGGTTGCACGTATGGAGTGAGAGGGGCGAGGCCTGAAGAAGAGTTTCTGTTTTTCAGGAGAGCAACATGTTTATAAGTCAGCCCACCTGAGATACTTACAGAAGCTCAATCAGGAGCCAGTTCCTAGGTATTCTCTGAGAAGAGCACGCATTTGGCCGGTCGAGTCAGAATGGATGTCCACTGTGGGAAGTGGTGGCACTGGCCTCGTATCCTCCTGGATGGACAACAGCTTTGCATCTTATTTGGGGACCTACCACAGATTGAGAACTTCTCCACAGTGACTCAGGACATTCTAGTACAAGGCTTAGGAAGGTATGTCCAAGGCCCCCAGTTAAGGTGACCTGTGCGCCATCTAATTACATTGAGGTTGGGGATAAAACACTACTCCAAGGTGGCTGATCCTCAGCTGCCCTGTGGTCTTACCTTCCTTTAACTTGGGTGTGAACACTGGTGGTCTTTACTTCTTCCTCAGACGTGTATACATTTTCTCCTCACAAATGTTAAAACAAGCTTTTCAATATACATGAGAAGAGATCTTGCTTTCTTAATATACTTGTAGTCCAGACAATTCTTTTTGTTAGAGTAGAGAAATGCATTATAAGCCTCTGTGAATGAGGTGGACTTATTGTGGTCAACTTGCGCCAGAATGCCCAGGTGGACCAAGTTGGTGTAGTTCTGGGCATAGAGGATCCACCTGAGGATTGTTGCGGATGCAACATAAAGGAGAACAGGGGCAGAAGATTGCGGCTGGTTGTTTCCCAGGAGAAGCTCTGTTCCCCGAATGAAACTCAGCTGTCCTTGTCTAAGGAGGATCTTGGGACCTTGCTGTCATTGGGGATGGCTTCTGTTCACTTTGGGGGAGCTCTGGTCCTCATCTCTAGTGCGAGCATCGTATCCTGGTTCCAGTCCAGATTCTTCAGCCTTTTAGTGCAGACATGCAGGTACATGGGTCATTGCTGTGGGCTCCCAGCCCTTGATTGGATCTTCCGGGTCTCCAGTGCATAGATAGATGTTCTGCACTCTTCCTGCATTTGGCTTGTGGGTGAATGTTGTAACTTGTAATTGTCCTATATTGAATCTACTCTCTTGCAAACTTTTGACTCGGGAAAAGTAACTCAGACAGTAATATGTGATGAATTTAATTCTTTCGTATCATTTTTCTTTCCATTTATTTGTCAAACACTTTTATAGTATCTACTGTATACTGTGCTACATGCTGGGAGCATGACGCTCTTCCTTCCGTTTGCTGTCTAGGCAAGGAATGAGGCAAATAGATAATCAGAATACAACACACGAGATAACAAGCAGGAAGGGAGATGATTGTAGACAGAGGGCCTCTCAGGCTATATGTACCAATTAAAGGCAAGAGGCTATGAAAATGCATCAGATTTTGGAGAGCAAAAGTATTCCTGAAACAGAAGGAGTGAAGGGGATGACAGTAGAGGGGAGGCTGGAGTCCCTGACTGGAGTTCGACTGTACGGTGCCTTTGCGGCATGTTAAAGAATTAAACCTGATTCTGAGAAGGCGAGCTGGTATAGATAAAAAAAGGGGGAAAGTATCCTGGAACGGTGCAGTCAATCTGATTGAATTCTGGCTTTGCCATTTATTAGTCATACAATGTGCTAATGATTGTAGACGCCTCAGTCTCTGTTTCTTCAGCTATGAAAATAAACACGCTAGCTGCAGCCAGCAGGGTTAGTATAAGGGATAAACGAGACAGTGCTCATGGCAGTCGGGCCGCTGCACAACAGGTTCTAGAGCTAAGCCATCCAGTATAGATATCACTATCATATGCAGTTACTTGAATGAATTAAGTGAAAGAAATCCAAGGAACTTATTTCTGAGGTGTGCTGGCCACGTTTCCCGGGTATATGTGCTCGCTTCGGCAAGCACACGTGTATGGGGGACGATAGCCGTGTATGGCTTGTGGCTGGCACACTGGAAAGGCCCGATTCGGGACTTTATGTCGTTGCAGAGAATTGTTGTGGGCAACGCTGCTCCGGAGAGATGTTTCTCTTGCCTTCTTGAAAGTATCCACATCCTAAATCATGTAGTTAACAATATGTTGACGGTATGTATTTAAAAAGACTTTAAAAAGTCGAAAGTGTGTTTAGGTAAAAGTGGGGCTCCCTCTGAGACGTCAGTCAGGGGCTTGCACATAGCCCCCTGCTGTCACGCACAGGTCACGCCCAGCTCTTTTGCAGTCACACTGCTATCCTGACTCTAGGCTTAAAGTTGTACTCGATTCTTTCAGAAATGGCCAGTGTTACAAGCAAACTACCCCAGAGCAGCGACACAGGTCTCTGTGGGGAACTTGCCCCGCCCTCTGAATTGTGTTTTCTATGGGATTGCAGATAGGAGCGACTTGTGCCATTTCCAATCACAGCTTAACACATCCTGCTCCCTTTACCAAGATCTTGGGACCCCGAGCATCAGGGATGATGGCCATTTCTGGTGACAGGCGGACACCTGCCCTGAAATCTCAATTTACTTCAACTTAGATGAGTTGCCTAGAAAGAGTATATTAACTTCCACTTTGTACTTAACTTCAGCTTTGCTTGTGGAGTTAGCTAAAGTTATAAGCACAGACCCTTTTCCCACATGGAACAGTTATTTTCAGGATTACAAAATTTAGAAGGACTGTTCAAAAGATTGAAGGTATAAAACTTCATTGGTAAATTAAAATAAATAAGCAAATAAAGATTTTTTTAAATGGCCTTGGGGAGAAAAAGGTTCTTGCTGAAAATTGTATCATGGTGCTATATTACCACCTAATTTATTTTGTATACATAATTGACTTTTTCTTGGGAAGCAAGAAAGCCATGTGGAAATGTTAAAAAGAAATCAAGTGAGAGATCATCTAGGAGAAATTAAATCTATCACTGTGTAAATATAATAAGGGGGAGAGAGCCTGGCATTTACTGAGGGGTATATGTAAATGTAGTAAGTTGCCAGAAGGGAAGTTCTCTGCACCCTGCAGTGAGTTGGGGGAATTTTGTAGAATTTACAGAGCTTCCACTGCTTATGGAAGGTAGTTGGGATATACGAAAAGGTGTGGGGAAGATTTCAGGCAGAGGACGAAGTACAAAGTTCTGGAGATGGAAACATCTATCTTCTTTAATGGGAAATGCATTTCAACATTCTTAGAGAATATGACTGTGGGATGCAGATGAGAAATGAATGGGAAGTAAGTTTAGATATTCAGCCCAGACTGAGAAGGAAGGTGGAAGACCCTGAATAATGTAGTAATAATTATATTGCCTTATTCCATAGTTTGGGTTAAACAATGGGCTAAAACAGTTCTTATGTACATTATTTATTTTAATCCTTATAATAAACCAGTGAGGTAGATATTATTAGTCACATTTTACACATGAGGCAATTTAAATGTAGAGAGGTTAAAGAGTCTTACCAAAGCTAATGTGTTGGGAGAAAATTCTCCATGGGTCTCTTGAGTACGAGGTACTGACTACCTTGTTCTTTTGGTTTACATTTTTCAGGGCTGTTTGCATAGCAAACAGCCTTGAGAGACAGAGATCTTGTCTCCTGAAGCAAAGGGCATCTTATGTTTGGCATGATAAGATATGAGTGTTTCTTGCTGTCCATCATAAACATTACAGAATCTCTAAGCACAGGATTCCTCTCCTGGAATGTAACCCACTGCATCTGCAGGAGTCACCTGACCCCTTTTATATTACCTTGTGGGAACTGTGACACTTTGGCTACTGCCTGCTGTTGCTGTAAGAGATAAAGTCCTTTGTCTCTGGTTTGTGAGTTTTATGTCTTCTTTCAGCCTTAGTGGAACTGACAAAATAATGTGTTCGCTTGCAAATAGAGCAATTTCTCAGATTAGTTGCAATTCTTAATTGATCATCTATAAAGTGATAGACACTTAGAAGGCTCTAAAACCAACTGTTATGAAATAAGGTCCTGTAGTGAGTGGTTTTAAAGGAAGAAATGGATGATATAAGGAGAAAAGAGAAGAAAAGAAAGGAAGAAACAAGAGTGGAATGGAATTTGGGGAGATGGAGTCTGTAGAGTAAAAGGTTGTCAGAAAATATAAAATGCTGAAAGACATCAAAATTCTGACATCTAGCAGATGAAAGTAGAAATTAATAAGGTGAATAATTAGAAAGAGGTCTTAGAAGAATAGGTAGTAACTTGTTTTGTGCATTTTAGAATTTTATTTCTCTGAAGTTAAATGCTAGGTATTTAAAAATTCTCTACAAAGCATCTAGCAGAAGAAACACGAAAGATGGGTAAAGTGCATCCACTAGATTCCTTTCTCTTTACCTCCTATCAGATCTGCATGGCAGAATTGGTGAGAGGATCGGGGACATATTTGATTACTCTTAGCATCTGTGTGTGTGTGTGTGTGTGTGTGTGTGTGTGTGTGTACACGTGTTCCTGAGTGCAAGAGGACACACATGTGTGAAGCTGCAGAGTGGAAGAGGAGAGTGGTTGAAGCAGTGGCCCAGATGCTTCTGAGTCCCTGCCAGACATTTGCAGGCCAGTTGGAGCAGTTGGAGGTTGTATTTCTCTCTCAAGCAGAGAGCTTGGCTCATAAGCACTGCAAATGCTTTTTTTTTTTTTTTTTTTGGTGAAAATACCACAGAAGCTACATTAGGTGTGGACTTTGCATCCCTACTATTTTCTTGGATGGAGTTTTTAAAAATAGAAGCACAGAATGGCATCTAGTACTGCTCTTGCAGTATGCTTATGACGATGATTTAAATATGTTTAAAATGTTTATTTGTTCCTCAAAAAACTATGAAAGACAAATGAAAGGAAAGGCAAATAAATTCCATTTGTTTGTGTATGCTTGTCTCTGAGACCCCTCTGTCTTATTGTTCAGTGCAAAAAAATTGTATCAGGTTGTATTTTGAAAATAATAACTCCTTCAAGAAAATTCAAGTTGGTGAACTCTGAGGGACATAGTTGCAAAGTTCAGTACATTGTATTCCTTGAGGGAAAAGAAAGTTGTTTCATGTTTTCTATTTCTGAACCAGTTGCTAGTGTTTGGAGAACTTTGTCTACTGCCATATTCTCTCTCAGTGAATGGCAAATTATGCTATAACAAGAGTATGTTGTTCTCCTCCCCAGGAAACATGTGGAGGCAAAACTTCATGCGCCTCTGATTGGGGCCCACGTAATGTGGGAATATAATAGCACTATTTCATAGTAAAATGATTTTAATCTTTTAAAAAAGTGTCATGGTCTTTACTAGATCATTTTTGGAGTTGTACATTATTCATCCATGATGTACTGTGTAGGCATGAACCACATTTTCTTTCTTTCTTTTTTTTTTCCTATGTATCATTTTTAACATCTCTTGTATCTGTGGATAACAGTTTTCAGGTGATGCGCTGAGCATCTCACTGAAAGCCCAGAGGAGTTATGTGTGCACAGTCAGTCTGAACACATGCTGTAATGGATTTGACCTCAAAGCACACGACAAAGAGAAACTGCAGATAACCATTTGAACTAACTTCTAAAGCTTGTAGTTCTGACTCCCGAGATACATAAAGAAAAGGGAGACCAAACAGATTGATGACAACAACTCCCAGACAGCAGAGTGAAGATGAGTCTGATTTTAAAAGTAAATAAAGTTAAATAGAAAACGACTTGTTCTTTAGCTCTTTTTCTATATACTTTCCTTGGTCGCCACAAAATATCCTTGAAGGACAACAAACAGTTTGCAGCACACACTATAATCTTTCTAGTCATATTGGTGTCTGTTAAAATGAACAGTTAACTATATCTCTATCTATAAATATAAATAGATATATGTTTGTGTTTTTTTTTTTTTTTTTTTTTTTAATTTTTTATTTTAAACCAAGAACATGTATTGGTACCACCATGTTCATATATGTTTGTTTTTAATAACAGTGGTTTACGCTAAGATTTGAGTGATTCTTGTGATGGGCATCTCAGTTATTTGTGCTTGGTTTTTAGTGCTAAAGACATCGATTAAATTTCCAAACACTGTGTGAAATTGTAGGTATCATGAAATATATTAAGCATTATTTATGCCATTTTTATTACGGTCATACCACTGAAGAGTACATACACTTATTCTACTGAGATCAGCTTGTGTAGGTTTACAATCTTTATTTCACACAGTATTTTATTATCAATAACTAGTATTTGTTGTATAACAAGCTGGGCTTAAGGTTCAAGCATATAGCTGTGAAATAGGTACAAAGTAGTGACTTGGATGTGGATTTCAGGTCTGTGACTCTGATCTTCTGTTACTTGGGACCATGAATAGCATGGTGTAATAAGCTGGGCCACTGGCATTTTGTGTACAGTTTCACACACATAAACACAAGCACATGAAATCTCCTCCTTTGGACTGTTATTCAAATATTACTAGAAAACAGTCTATAGCCATCACAGACTGTATGATTTTTGGATTTTGCTATTAAACTTAAATGCACTCTATGAAAAGGTAATAGGAACATCATAGCAAAAAGCTCACATACTGTAGAAAACGCAGTTTTATCCTAATTATATTGATTGAATTTGAGGGGCCAATGCCCTTTTATTTTTCTTTCTTTAAGACCTATGTTCTTCAGTAGCAGAATGACTGAGTTTCTACGTGAAACATTTTTGAAAACATTTGCTACCTAGTTGCAACCACACATTCTTATGAGTGTGAGATGCTATACCAGTGATTATAGCTGCTATGTTGAACAGTTATTTCTAAACAATGCTTGCAAAATACTCTACTGTGTAGTTTGTCGGTGTATTTACAGGCTTACTGATGGCACCCTTTGGAAAAATGTTTCTTTGCAATTAACTGAGGACAGAACCAGACGACTTCCAAGTTGTGGTGTGTTGTGCTTGTCTCTTCTGCATCTTGGGGGTTTCTCTCTTCCTGTTTAGAGCTGAAGTCCCACACAAACATAAGATCACATCAGAAGTATGATGACTCTCGCAAGGTCCAGCTGCATGTATGCAGAATGTCAGGTTTCAGGCCACCAGGCTTGTATTTTGGTTTAAATAACTAGAGACAAAATGCTGAGAATGCTACAGAGGACCTCGCCTTGTTTTGTTAAAATAAACGGTGGAAGTAAGTGGCAACCTGTAATAGAGGGAATGCATTATATAACTGCCAACTAAAATGTTCCATGTAATAAAATAGCAATGTGAAGGTGAATGTATTTACAGCCAACATTATTAAGATAGTTTTTTGTTTCTTGCTCCACTTTCAAAGACTCAGGGCGAAGAACAGATATTATGTATAGAAGCGTTTCGATCTGATGGTTTGTGGGGTTTTTTTTGTTTGTTTGTTTGTTTTTTTTTGCATGTCTGGGAATGAAGCAACTCAGCTTTAATGACTATCATTTCCCTGGTTTTTAAAAGTGCTTTCCCTTGTTTTATGGAACACACCTAGCTGGGTGCAGCAGCGTGACTGACACTGTGTCAGTGGGGTGGGAAGTCGAAGCTGTCGAGCAGTGTGAATTTGCCCAGTGTGTCTCAGAGGCAGAGCCTCTCGTGCTAAGTGTATGTGTGCTGTTCCGCTGAGAAAATGTACTGTTCAATAGCTCTCTCCATCTCTCATTTCGTACCTATGGAGAAGAGGCGCAGTGGCTGCCTGTTGAGTTTCATTGTGAAGCACATACAGATGGTCTAGTTCAAGGTTCTTCAAAAGGCACACAGGGAAAGAAGTTGTGTTTCTATTTATTTTTGTCTATGCTATATGCATTCATTTCTTTTAAAGTGTGTATTTTGCACAGTTAGCCCAATATGATATTGCACTAATTTTGTTCAAGTAGGACACATGAAAACTTCAACAATTCTTCTGAAGAAATAGAAACAAGGGCTCCCCTATGTCAATCTCTCAAGCAATGTATTTAGGTTAACTTGTTATAATTTTTCTAGGCTCTTCTGAGTAAATGCTGAGTTTAACTCATATCTAAGCCTATAATCAGAATATCAGGCAGTCAGATAGTTGCACTTGCACCGTGGGTACCCCCCTTCCCACCAATGCTGCGAAGTATCTCTTGACTGAATTTGCTCTTTTGAAGACATTGCTGGTGAAGGCTTCAGACTATGAAATCTAAAGTAGACCAGAAGAAAGATAACTCTACAGCAACATTTTTTAAATTCTGTGAAATATTCAAGAAAGTCTTTATAATAACTAGATAGTTTACATTTCATAGCACATTTGTTGGAATGGTTAAGGACCATTCAGTCACTTATGCAGGCACTATTTCAGAAGCAGTTTTTGGCAAATGATTTGTTTTGCTAGGACTGTGCTTCTGGGCAGCTTTATAGTTGTCAGGAGTGCATTTCTATCAACAGATTTCCAGCTAGTAAGGCAAAGTGAACCCTTTTATCATTAACTGAAGAAATGTCTTCTGCTGGAAGCACAGAAATTATCTGCAGATGATTTTAGCTCTCATGCAGGAAAAATACAGTCTATTACATTACAGGATACATACCTGGAATTTGGCAGGCCCACTTATAACTCTAAATTATGAATACTGCTTCAACTATTTCTAATTTCTAGAAAAGAGTCATGACTAACCTGAGAACAGAAGAAGAAAAGTGGATGTATAACCAGTGTAAAATTGGGGCACAGCTTTAAGTGGAGAATCACTTTTCTGGTGACTCCACTGAGTTTATTTCTCTTCTGAAAATAAGCGTTTATTTAAATATATGTACAATATACATATACATATATATATATGTTAAAAATGAAAAAATAGACTAACAAAGGGAATAAGCGATATTTTAAGTTCTGGTCATATAAAGGCAACCCAATACAAAGTAAAACAAGCTGACTTTCTTGGCCTAGATTTTGATAAGTAAATTATGAGACTGAAAGGGGGTTTTGAGTTCACTAAACTGCTAAACTGACATTATTGCATAATTAAGTAAATAAGTTCTACTTAAATCAAAAATAAAGAGAAGTTGTTAAGCAAAGTACTTGACATCACTTTGAAGATTTGTCGCAAATATATTAACTTTTTTCTCCTTTTGGAGAAGAATATCCTAAAATTAAAAATGATGAGAATGAGATTCTTAATGTGTGGAAGACATTTGACTTGAAAGGAATCTCTGCTCTCAAGTGGAGTTAAGATTTGGGTATATTCATATGAAAATTACCTCAAATCCAGTTGTGTAGTTTTTAACTTCATAAGTCATCATTTATGAAGCAAATAATAGTATGCTAGTATGTTACTTATGAGGCAAGATTTGCTAAGAGAGAAAGAAATAACACTTTGATGATCAATGTTGATCGCTGGCAATATGTGCCTACAAACACTGAATAACATTTGCTTAAAAATAATCAAAAAGTTACAAGCTCAATGATTAAAAGTAAAAATAAAAATGCAGGCTGACTGGTTAGGAATGAGAAGGAGCACAACAGAAAAAGAATTGAGTGCCATAGTTGACTAAAATCAATGTTGAGATATATGTGCTTGAATCTTTTTTGATTTCCCTGATTATTAAGACAAATAATTAAAATAGGTTTGTGAATGTAAGTACAAATTATAATCCTCATTGTGATGCTTTTGTGAGAAAAAAATTTGCCTGTACATTCCATCTAAATGTGAAACAGATGTGTTAGAAAAAAATATCTTTCTCCCTATTCATGGTATTTTGCTTCTTGTGCTTTGAAAGCTATGCAGATAAAGAAAGTAAGTTTGAAAAAGAATTTATTTCATAGATGCTTAAGGTGGGAGAAAGGTCAAGTGGATTAGAATTTTTAAGCTATGTAAAGTTTTCATGCAGCAGATGCATGGTAATTGTTTCTGACATCCATAAACTGAACTACTGTTTAGTTAATAGAGCATTTATGGAAGCCTGACACTGGTACTTTGCCAGGCCTTGTACGGGATCCAGAAAGAGTCTCTGTAGTCTCTGTCATAGGAATTTGGAATTTTCTCATGGAAGACAAATACAGGAGGCACTAAATAATAATAAAATAAAACTGTGTGGGCACTGCCGTAAGGGCAATAGACTTTAAGAAAAGAGATATTAGTGTGATTTGCTGGAGGGGGCTTCTTGGTGACCATGAGTTATTTGTGTTTTCAAAATGAGCAAGATTTGGAAAAAGAGCAGAGATAAGAGAACATTTTGGCCAGAGATGTAAGGTGGGAAGTGAATATATACAAAGCAAGGGGTGGGTGGTGATGTTTGTGTTGGTTTCAACTTGATAATAAATAGAATTCTTGTTTCTGAAAATTTTATGTTTGTTTCCTTTCACATTCATACATTGTGCAATAAACAAATATACACATTTGGCGATGCTAAAGTTTAAGTGAAAAAAGTCCTGGCCTCAGTATTCGGGAATTGGAAATGACCTTAAGTATGTGTTATTTTCTTATTTTACATGTGAAATTTAGAGAGATTAAGCTGGTTGATGAAGGTAATCCACCTTTTCAGGTCTAGGATAAGGACTAAAATTCAGTTCTGATTCTAGGCTGGTGTTCATTTCACTTAAACATGTGGGATTCTTTGTATGAAAGGAAATGATTGATCCTGTTTCTAGGGTTCCTCGGCTGACTTTTGAAGACAGTGAGACTTGATGGTTACCGACCTTGGAAAACGACTGTGATGAAATCTGCAGGCAATTCATGATCGCTGGTGTTTTTAAACTTAATCCACTGAGACTACACAGGGTGAAAAGCTGCCTGTGTTGTTAGTGAGACTCAATCTAGCAGTTGGAAGATTCTCATCAGAGCAAAGAAAAATGAGATTTACATTTTTTGATACACAGTGACTTTTGATACATTTACATTTTAGTTGATACACATTGACTTTTTAAGCCAGCTGCTTGACAAAGTCACCAAAGTTACGTTTTTCTTGCTTTGCTCCGGGCCTTGGTTGTGCTCCACATTCATGTCAAAGGTGTTCTACATTCTGCTGAAGGTGCCATTTTCACCAGCTGGCAATGTGCTTGCTTGTCAGTGGCTTAGAAAATGATTAGTACTCTCCCCAACCCGTACTGAAAAGGGGGAGTTCCAAATCATTCGTAAGTGCACAAAGATGAACTTATGATGGGGGCACTGAGTGACCTCCGTTAGCCCAGCGGGCCTGTAAGTGCTACTTCCCCCTGAAACATAGAATCGGTTGTTGTCATGATAATGTGGAAAACTTAAAGAATAAAAGAAAAGGCAAAGTTCAATATCATTTATCAGTGTGTGTGTATTTATACTTTTAAAGTTATTTTTTGTAATTCAGATTAAGGCTAAGAGGTATAATAGACTACTTTTTAAGGTTTCGGAGTGCATTCGATTATTTTACTTATGCTGATAATATCAAATGATTCATTCTCTCTTGATCCATCTGTTACATGACAGGAATGACCTTCGCTGTTTCTTCTTCATGGATAGAAAAATTTCCCTTGAGTGAATTTAAAAAAAAGAAAAGAAAAAAAAGAAGGAATAAAGCAGTGTTCTTTCATTGAAAGTAGGAAGCAGAAAACTTTAATTCTATATACATAGGGGAGAAAGCTGTTCTTTCTACAACACATACATATCCTCAGTGTAATAGGTCACTTAGAGCATTGGTAAATATGGTGTATTAAGAGGGTCGAAAATGAACAGTAAACATTATGAAAAGATAGTCATACAGAGTTTTTAGGAATTATTTTAAAAATATTTTAAAACTCTAAGAAACCAGAACAGTCATATTCTAAACCAGAACAGTCATATTCATATCTAAAACAAGATGCTATTTTATTTCTAGATTACGTAGTCTGAAATATTTACTACTGAACAACCTGAAGAATTACTATTTCTAAATTCAGTTTACTTAAGTTGACTAAACCACGTGATTGTTTTGATTTCTTTGGAGGCACAAAAATTGTCACTATTTGATTCAATACAGAAATTCCCAAGAAATCAATGACATGTACAAATGGGTAAATGACTGAATATTCTATTTGTTAATTGACTTGGTGTTACTGTGATTCAGAATCTGGATTTAATTAGAAAGAGTCAAGATGGTTTACAGTGGAAGAAATACCAGGCTAAGTATTTGGATTCTTTGGTATTTTCTGTAGCTTTCTAGGAGCTCTTGGCTAAATTTCTAATACCTGAAGTTTCCTATCTGTAAAGTAAGAGCAGACAAAATCAATATCTATAAAATTAATACATATGAGAAAAAACTGAAATTTAAGTTGTAGAAAATTTGTTCAATATTATCACCTAATTTTCTGAATTACTTTTAGAAAATGTTCCCTATCATTCAGTTTCAGAATGTTTCTAATCATTCTTTATTCCACACTTTGAAATGATTCTTTAAAAATGCCTATATTTTCTTTCTCTTATTTTCTTATATCCTCTTGACTTACTGCTTTTTGTCTTATTTTTACCATTGCAAGCTATGAGGATTTATTTCCCACGAATGTTCTACTGGCTGCATGACACTTGCCCTCGTCTTTGACTCAGGGTGGTCAGCAGCATCCTTAAGTATGTCATTTAATCTTCCTTGACTGATATTGGTGTGTTTGCACAGAAAAGTTTTTCTTTACTATATCATTAAATACTATACATTTGAACGTCTTTTGTGGATGTGCAGCAAATCCAACTATGGCATGTGAGTGCATTTGGGGAAGCGAAGTGTGTTTTATGTGAATTTAAACATCTCAAAATCATGTTAGGCATTATGAGTTTAATGTTATGGCTTAGATCTAAAATATCTCCCCAAATTCTCATCTGTGTGGAAGGAAACTGGATCAAAGGTAGATGTGCTGTTAGAAAACCAGTATTTAAACATGTGTGTCCGATTTATTTCACTTAAGAGTATGGTCTCAAGATGCATCCATTTACCTAGGAATATCTCAAGCTTATCATTCTTTGTGGCAGAGTAGTACTCCATTGTATAAAAAAACCACATTTTCTTAATCCATTCTGCTGTTGATGGGCATTTGGGCTGCTTCCACGATTTAGCTATTACAAACTGTGCTGCTATAAACATGGGTGTGCATATATCCCTGCGGTATAATGATTTTAATTCTTTTGGGAAGATACAAAGAAGTGGAATAGCTGGGTCAAATGGAATCTCTAGTCCTAGCTCCCTGAGGAATCTCCACACTGATTTCCATAGTGGTTGTACCAGTCTGCATTCCCACCAACAGTGGAGAAGGGTTCCTTTTTCCCCACAGCCCATCCAGCATTTGTTATTTGCTGGTTTGTTGATAATAGCCATTCTTTGTGGAGTGAGGTGGAGTCTCAGGGTTGTTTTAATTTGCATCTCTCGAATGACCAGTGATGTTGAACATTTTTTCATATGTCTGTCTACTTCTTCATCTGAGAAATGTCTATGCATTTCTGCTGCCCACTTTTGGATTGGGTCTTTAAATTTGGGGGTCTGATTTGGTGTGAGAAACTGAAGTGTAAATAAAGACTAAAATGTATTATATTGGGAAAGGGAAGAAAATGTCCAAATGGGAAAGGGAACAAGGGAGGGGGAAAGGAACAGAGGGTCAAGAGAAATAAGAAATGGAAGGAAAAAATGGAAACAAAGCTTTTGTAAATAGGGAGGGAGGAGGGGGTGAGGGGAAGGGAATGGGAAAAAAAGAAGCCCACAAGATATATCATGTACAGGTACAAATTCCGTATGGTAAATGTTATCAATATGTACATCTAAAATGTACCATTAAAATTAAAAAAAAAAAAAAGAAAAGAAAAGAAACCCGGGCATGGTTGGAAGAGCCTGGTCACTGTGGGTATGACCTGTAGGGCGTTCCTG
>PVJO010015720.1:0-44186 GCA_004026905.1 Hystrix cristata
ATGAAAATCTCAACAGATGTGAAAAATTCGTGACAAAACTCAACATACATTCCTGATTAAAAAAAAAAAAACCTGTCAGAAAAAAAAACTGTTGGGAGTGTCAGGAATCCACAAAACGGGGAATCCACACACACCCACTGCCAGCGTCACAGGCAATGGTAAAAGCAGCATTTCCCCACAATCGGGAGCAAGACAAAGATGCCACTCTTACCATTCTTGTTTAACAGTGCACTAGAGATCCTAGTCAGTGCAGTATGGCAAGAAAAAAAGCAGAGCCATACAAATTGGAAAAAACAAGAAGAAATGAAGCTATGTTATTTTCAGGTGACTGTCTACAGAGAAAATCCTGAAGAATCTGCATAAAAGGTACTAGAACTAACAGTGAGTTCAGCAGCATACAGGATAGAAAGTCAGTATACAATTACCAATCGCATTTGTATATACTAACAAAGATCAATTCAAGAAGGACCCCTTTCAATAGCATGAGAAAATATGAAACACTTCATGCTACATTTAACAAGAGAAGTGTAAATTTATGTGTTAAATACTGCTGAACATTGATGAGAGAAATTAAATAAATTACCAAACGGAGAGATATATTATGCTCATGAACCAGAAGACTCAGTGTTGTTACAGTATCAAGTCTTCCCATATTTACCTTCAGATTTAACACAATTCCAATTGGAGGCCCAATAGACTTTCTGTGGACACTAACAATCTGATTCTTAAATGTATATAGAATAAAGAAGGACCCATGATACCCAAAATAATTTTGAAAAAGAAATATAATGAGAATTTACACTCAAAGTTACAGTAATTAACAAAGAGTGAAATCAGCAAAGGACCGACATAGGAGATGGAACAGAATGGAGTCTGGAGACAAACTCACTTCTATTCAATTTATGTTTGACGAAGGTGTCAAGATAACTCAACAGGCAAAGAACAGCCTTTCATCAAATTCTGCCCAATCGGAATCTATGTGTGAAAACCAAGAACAATAATAATGACAACCACAGACTTCCGTCCTTTGCTGACACCATGTGCAGTGGTAAACTTGAACTAACCCCAAATGCAAATGCTAAAATTATACAGCCTCTGAAATGAGACATAAGACATTGTCCCTGTGACCCTATGACCTGTACCTTAGCTAAACATTTGTGAACTTAGAATAGACACACAACCAAATCATAAAAGAAAAAAATTAACAAATTGGTTTCCTCAAAATTAAAGTTTCTCTTTGAAGTGTATTTATAAGAATGAAAGACAAATAGAGGACTAGGCAAAAACATTTATAAAGCACATAGCTGGTAAAAGATTTGTTGCCAGAATATAGAATGAAATCTTGTAGTGCAATAATAAAAGAAACAAACTAATTTTAAGGATGGGCTATGATTTGAACAGCATTTCACCAAAGACGAGATATAGACGGCAGACATGCATCTGAAAGATGCTATCATTAGTCACTAGGGAGACACAAATTCAAATCATATTGAGATACAACTACACATCTTCTGGAGCAGCAAACCAAAGCAAACCCCCTTACAAGGCAGAAGAAATGATGTGGAGCAGCCTGACTCTTAGACATTACTGATGGGTGAACAGAGTAGCACAGTTCCATTGGAAAACAGTTTGGCAATTTCTTATGAAGTTGTCATGACCTAGCAATCACATTTTTAGGAACTTTCTTCAAGAGAAATGAAAATATGCATCTATACAATACACAAAGACCAGTGTTGAATGTGAATCACAACTGAATTCATAATTGTCTCAAATGAGAATCTGCCCAATACCCACCTACTAGAGAACAAAAACAATACAATGGAATACTATGCAGCAACAAAAATGAACTGACTACTAATTTGTGGAACGATATGGATGAATCTCAAAAACATCATGCTAAGTGAAAGAAGTCAGATAGGAAAGAATGAATATTATATAATTCCTTTTATATGACATGCTGGGAAAGGTAAACCTACCAAGACTCATGTCAGATTAGTGGTTAGTAAATACCTTGTAAATGTTAGCTGGAGGTACTCTCATTGTTTCCACAGTCTTCCTACCTTTAGCTCGATGTTCCTGGGTCCCAGATTTAGAGCCATTGCCATCTGTGTACTGGCCTTTATTTTTCTACAAATGTTTTAAATTAGTATATGTTTGTGATACTTAATGATTATAGAAAGATTTCTTTTTCCCTGTTTCCTCCCCAGCACTTGATGTTATTCAATTTCTTGATAATAGCTATTCTTTCTGGAATCTCAGTGTTGTTTTAATTTGCTTTTCTCTAATGGCCAAAGATGCTGAGCAGTTTCTCACATACTTATTGGTCATCTGTACTTCTTCTTTTGAGAAGTGCCTATTCATTTCATTCGTCTGTGTTCTGATTGGGTCTTTTGACTTGAAAGACTTCTCGGGCTCCCATCTTCCTCGCATCCTCTCTTCCTGTAGGCACCATGCGCACATTCCATGTCCTCCTCCCTCCGCAGGGCTATGAAGCAAGGCCGGGGGCTGGGTAGCTGCTGGCCTGGCCTGCTGCATCCCTGGGTCTTATCCCCATCCCCAGAACGGTAAAAATAACAAACGGTGCCACATTTCCGGTCTGAAATCATTTTCAAGGCCATTTTCCTCAGCTTCAGAAGCGGCAGTGGCTCCTTGTGCCAGAGCGAATGATACTGCAATCCCGCTGCCCGGCTGTCTGGATCTTGCTTTGGGTTTTGTCTTGGATTTAAACATTAATTTGTTGAGCTGTAGCACAGTGCACAAGCTTAAGGATCAGGTTCATTGGCGTTTTCTAGAAGCATTCACCAAGTGGCTTCCACTTGGGACGGAAGGCTGCCGACCCTGGAAAGCCCCTGCATCCTCTCCGGGCTGGCCCTTCCTCTGTGCTGCCTGCCAGCCTCCTGCAGACTGGTCCCTCCGTGGACGTCCCACCGGCTGGTGGATCCAGGTATCACAAGGCTGCTGTTTCTTTCCCTCACTGCTTTGTTTGTGGCTGGCCTCCCCACTCTTCCCTGTCCTGGGACGTTGCTGTTTTTCATCACTGAGTGCATTCTCCCGCGGGTCTACTGGGAACACACATACTCATTCCTCCTGGGCCTAGCTCGAGGCACAGTGGGCAAGACAGAGGGTAGCACCGTTTCTTGTTTCAGAAAGGGATTATCTCCTGCTTCCATTGAGGCCTGATCTGCATGGACAGAATCTGTGCGTTTGAAATGTGGCTTCAATGCACGTTGCCAGCTGCATTCCATCCTTTAATGACCCCAGGATCACATCACAGCATGATGTGCCACACTTCTGACGCCCTCCCCACAAAAGACACATTCCCTTGTTCCCTTTGCAGGCAGTAGGCAGTCTCCTCCAAACACGCAACTGCAGAAGTTTCTGGAATGATAATCTTGCCTTTTGTAGAACTTGAAAGAAATGGGATCATGCCGCAGCAGGTCTTCGGCGTCTGGCTTCTCGCACTCAGCATAGTGCTTTGCGGGTCCACGTGCTGTTGTGTGTCGTGACTGATGGAGAGGCACGTGGCCCAGGCACCCAGGAAGACAGTTTGGTACAAAGATAAATATACGTTTACTAAAGGACCCAGCAAAGAAATCGCATGTCCCCAGTGTGTCCTTATGCATAGCTACGTCATCTGCAGCAAACCCAACTGCAGCCCCGTTGTCACCAACTTGTCACAGCTCAGCAAAGAGAGCGAATGACCCGCAGCCACGTAGATTAACTTCTCATTTCATTTTTAACACAGTTTTTGTTTTATTAATGCTTGCAGTAAGAGCAAAACAATAGAGACTTTGAGCGCGAATGAGTGGTCGGTGTTAACAGTGGCGGTGTCTTTCCACACGTGGATGTGCACACAGGCCTCCTGTGCTGGGGCTGTGCATGTGTCGTTGTCCTAAACGAGGCCGGGCCCACAAAGCCTGGACATGAGGGCTCTGTGTGACAGCCCGAGGACCCCGCGCAGGCTGCGGCGAGTCGCGTCCGAGGGCCCTGGGACCACCAGCGGTGTAAAGAAGCAGCCCTCTTGTCCCAGCTTTGCTGCGCTGTCCCTGACACTGTCACTTTTTGCGAGCTGTTGTCGTTTCCTTTGAGACTTTTTGCGACGAGGACACCTTTTCTCATGTGTTTGCTGGCTGGCTTCGTGTTGTTTCTCATGAATTACCTGCTTCATGGCACCGACTCATTTTTTTATCGGATTCTTCTCTATTTTCTCATCAGTTTGTGAACTTTTGGCATATTTTATATGTACTGGAAATACTTTGTGGATCATTTAAAAATGTTTGAGTGCGTTTCTCAGTCATTCCTTATAGTTTTTCTGTCTTATGTGCCTTCTTTATAAGAGCATCCGAATTATATTCCAATATTTTCCATTATTTCACTTTCATATTTGGATTGTTATTCTTCTCCAATAAGATAGTTGATTAGGCCAAAATCTCCCTATTGTATTTAAATGAGGCCTTATCACATACTAAATTACCTTATCATGCGTGGCTGTATTTTTGAGCACTTTATTCTGTCGACCATGCGATGACGCATGGTTCTGATTTTGTAGTGCAGAGGCACGTCTGGTGTCTGCGTGTGCCCTCACTCAGGAGGGACCGTCACGTGTGTGCTCCTTAGCAGATGTGTAGATGGGCTGAACTGGGCGGTTCAGGGCCCCCCGCAGGGTCTGCTCCCCTCCCTCTGTGCCCGTGGGAAGCCAAGCTTGGTTCTGGGCTCTGGAAGATCTCAACTCCATTTTTGACTTCACAATTATGGTGTGATTCTGACAAAAGTTACGAAATAGTCCTTGGGTTTCATTCTTTTTATTTTGGGTTGGTTTTCCTGGTGGGAGCAATCCATCCTGTGTCTCAGAATTGGTGGCTCAGGCAAGTGGGGACACTAATCAAGCTGCAGGCTCTGGCTTCCCCAGGCCAGGTGTCTGAGTTACTTTTCTCATTGCTGAGACAAAATACCCAACACCCAAAGTTAAAAGAGGAAAAGTTTATGCGGCTCACAGTTTGTAGAGGTTTCAGTCCACAATTGGCTGGCTCCAAGGCAGGGCGGCGTGTCAGACAGGCAGAAGGCAGCAAGGCAAGCAAGGAGGGGTAGACAAGCCTCTTTCGGTCCCTTACATTTTATCCAGGCTGTCTGCTTTAGGGTGGGTAGCACTCCCACCCTTAATCCCAACACCCTCAATCCTACTATCACGTCCTTGATCCCAGCAGAACTATGCCAAACCAATCAGTGGTGCAATCACACACTCTAGATCACATGAGGCTTTGAGGGCACATCTACACAGAGACCGTAACACCAGGCGTCCCTCACTTTGAGGTGCGTGAATGGCGCTCAGGTAGCTGTGGGCTTGAAGCTGCTTCCCACAGAGCCTCGACACCCTCCGTCTGGTCCCCACACTCCCTGGCCCCTGACTTCAGGGTTGCCTCTACCAGCAGCTTCCCTGAAGGAGTGGCTGGAAAAAACATACATTTTTTTCAACTGGTGGGGCTTCCCTTTCACACCCATGTAGAGACACAAATAGGGACAGAGCTAGGTCAGGGATCAGGACAGGCTGACGGCCACCTCTGTCCCACAGAACATCCTGGGGATGGCAGACAGGCACTGTGGAGCGACCAGAAAAGGTAACTAACCCGTGGAGGCAGGTTCTGCTGTGGAACAGGGCCCAGGGTTGAAAGTATGGTCTAAAAGAGTGCTGCTAGACATGGGTCTCCCTCAGGAGGGTTGGAGACGATTGATGGACGCTGTGCGTGAATGATGAAGGACAAACCAGCGTCTTCTCTCTTGCTTTGCAGGTGCGCTGGCCTCTGGGGTGCCTCTGCTGCCCCCCATCCTCCAGGATCTGTGGACTCCGAATTTTCTTTGTGCTTTTTGTCCCCATGCCTCAGCTGTATGCCCCTCTCCAGGTGTCTGCAGGTCCTCTTCTCCCTCCACCTGCTCCGTCAGCACATGCTGCCCCTTAATGCGTCATCATTCTTGTCATTTCTGGTGACACCCGTTGCATAGCCTTCTAACTGACTGGACTGTGCATCTTTCTGCATTATTAAAACTTTTTTTGAAAAAAAAATAGATCTGTTGTGTCCATGGAGTATTTATTTCCAGGAGTTTAGGATTTGCTCTCCTGTATTCGTTGCTTGTCTTGTGGAGCTAGCATGCGATGGTGACCTGTAATTGTCTTAGGATCAATAATAACATGCTGACAAATGAGCACATTTTGGATCAGCCAAGGGGCCCACTGGAAGAGCGGGCTTGTGGGCACCCGAGACCTCCCCCGTCTGAGTGCTGGGCCCCAAGATGACTCTGGGCACCCCGCGGCCACATCGAGAACGCTGGAGGAGATCCCCAGGTCAGCCCCAAGCTGCCTTGGCCAGGGTGAGATCGCGCACAACGTGGTGGTAGTGGTGGGCTCTGGCTGGTGTCACAGAATTATTTATTCCTCAGACTGAGGGCCACTAAGGAGGTGGCCTGTTGGGCCCTGGCTGATTATCACTGCAGGCCTCCAGGAGGAGTGGTTTGGGCTCCTCTGGGCGGGAGGTATTTCCTCACTGACAACCACATGGCCATCGTGTGTTTGACTTTGTTGCATTCTCCTTGGTGGAGAAACGGGAAAATTTTGGTTCTGGCTTTACTGTGGACTTTCTGAGGATCTGTGCGATGGAATCAAGGATGTCTGCAGCCGTGGGAAGTGTCCAAGTGTGTCTATGTGTGTAGATGTGTGCACAGTAGCCAGTGTGGTGAGGGTATGTGAGGTTACCCAGCAACCACTTTGAATTGTCCCTGACACATCATAATAGTAATAATAATAGCAATAATAAAATAATTGTTAAATCCCAAAATGGGCTTTACCTAGCTTGTGCGTACATGTGGATATACTTATTTTTGTGGAATTTTCTACAGACCCCCTTTCTTGGGACTATATGCCTGTGATGAATCAGACTACGGTCACTGAGGATGAGATGCATAAGCAGCTTTGATTTCTACATTGCTGATAACATTAATAATTAATGGTGTTTCAGGCACTATTCATATTTAGAAGTTTATTGTGGATTCATAGATGATGCCACTTAATCCTCACTGGAAGCCCACAAGGTAAGTTTGATTTGTCTCTCATGCAGGTGGAGGCCCATGGGCTTCCACCTGTGGGTAGGAATCCACCTGTGGGCAGATGCCTGGAGGGTTCTACTGGGGGAGACACTGTGAATCTGCTTCTTGCCAGAGCAGGTGATGCGAGAGTAGGGGAGATCTGAGGATTGATGAGTCCTGGGGCCTCTTTTGAAAAGTCAGTTTTGCCTTTGGGAAGTGGGTTCATTGTAGCTTTCTGTGGTTTGCGCTCTTGCAAAAACCTTGTATGAGGTTGAATTAAGCAAAAACTGGATGGAAACCCATGTCCAGCTATTATGGACAACGTTTCTGTATGGCTCAACCTGCAAATCCAGGCTGTGTCTGAAGTCCTTCTGTCATCTGCCCTATTTTTAGCGGCCTCTGAGACCTGTGTACAGACACCTGCAGGATCCTGTGGGAAAGGTTTCATGGGTAGTGTGTTCCCTCTCGGTGCCTCAGTGAGCACAGGCCAGCAGGATCCAGCCTGGCCATGCTGTCCTGGCTAATGAAGGCCCTAAAATGATTGAGCTGTGATTTTAGAAAGAACACAGAATACTGAAGGGGGTTAGGATACCAGGTGTTTAGTCAGGTGAGTCGGGTAGAAGTGGTTCCATTCAACTTGTGTAGAAGGGAGTCTCTTTTGCAGCGATGGAGACAGCCCTGTGTGCCCAAGATGCTATGAGCACCCTGGACAGGATCTTCCCCAGGGATGCTGGGACAGCTTCCTCCAGGCATCCTGGAGCTTTCCATCCACTCATGCTGCCTTTGAACTCCAGGCTCCCTGCCCACCGTGTCCCAACCACACAGGCCCGCACTCCTCAGCCTGGACCCTGGGAGCCCCGTGCTCTAGCTCTGCCCCTCGCCGGCCTCACTTTCCTTCGTGGCTCTCACTCTCCACCAGCCCTTTGCCACCCACAAACCCTGCCTGCCGCCCGCCTGGGATCTTCCTTATTCCACAATCGTATCTTGTTTTGGCTCAGAACTGGTGCAAATTTGGGTTTAGTGCCTCCTATGTGAATTCCTCCCCTCAGCCCCTGATTATTAAACTCCTCCGGCTTGCTGAGGCCTCCATGGCAACACTACAGGCGTCAATACCACGTCCCATCGTCCGCTCCACCTGTGGGACCGGCAGGCGCCTCTGGCATGTGCCTTTTGCTCCTCAGTCCTTGGTCTTCATGCAGATGCCTCCATTCCCATGTCTGTTCAGGCATGTGATTCATGGCTTCGGCATTTCCATCCCGGCCCCGACCAGTTGGGACTCGGGTCCTAGGCAGGATGCTAACTTCTGTAAGGTGGTATCTACCTTCTGTTCTCTTTTTATTTGTATTGCACACATTGATCCATGACATCTGTGGCCAGGCATTTTCATGTCAATTCTTCTTCCTGAGCTGTGTTTTTTTCTGGCAGTCTTTCTCATCATAAGGTCTGGAGGTCAGTGGTTTCTTTATGCTGACCACAGGCCCCAATTCTAAGCTTGGTGTGATCAACTGATTTTAGGGAGAGTTGAGCAATGCTGATAAAATTGGCAGCCGATAAAGAGGTGGGGAGTCTAGGAGATGCTGGATGCTGGATAAAACGCCATGGATTAGACTAATCAGGGATTCTAACGGAAGGAACTGAGCCTGTGTGTGTCATTGAAAGGCCCATTTTGCTTGGTTCTAAGTATGCCACTTACTGAAAAAAATGAGTTTTGTAAAAAAAAACCAAAAAAACAAAAAAACAAAAAAACATGTTGGCCTGGAAACATAGCTTTATGGTAGAGCACTTGCCCAGCATGTGTGAAGCCTTGATTTTTCATTCCTGGGGTTGGGGATGAGATCAGCATATGGTGGGGTGGTCATGTGTGGAAAGAGGCGAGCAAGCCTCAATTCTGTTCGGGAGTGTTTCAGAGCTGAGGTGTGGGGAAAGGCGGTTGGATCAAACTTGATGACATGCCATTGGCTGTCGCCAGCTAAAAGCAAGTAACTAAGAACAGGTGAATTATTATAGAGGACTAACTTAGGAACCAAGAACAGATGAGTTGCTCAGGTTTTTCCTCAGCTCACATAGAAAGGTAAATTCCTACCCTTAGGTCTACAAAGAAGCCCACACATGCTCAGGATGAGAGATGCTTGCTGAGCCAATGGGGTGAAATTCCTGGATGGGTTGTCTCTAAATTCCCCGTGCCTGCATAGAGTGGTGTCAGTGTGTTCAAGTCAATTGTCCTGAGTGGCAGCCTTAGAATCAGAGGAGACAGATCATGAAGATGAGCTCTGGGGTAGTAAGCAAATTCTGTCCACTTTCCTTATGAAGGCCAATGTCTTAGTCCATTTTCTGTTCCTATGTCAAAACACCCAAACTGGGTGAGCTGTAGGGAATAGAGGCTCATCTTGGCACATGGTCTGGAAGCTAGATGTCCAAGATGGCGCTGGCATCTTCTTGGCTTCTGGAGCAGCCCTCGTGCTTCATCAGCTCATGGTGGAAAGCAGAAGAGCAGGTGGATGTGGATGAGAAAGAGAAAAGGAGCCGAATCAAGACAGCTAACCTAGTCCATGTACTAATCCATTTTAGAGGGCTTTACCCTGTCATCCAAACCTCTCCCCGGGGCCCACCTGTCAAATGTCCAATGCTGGAGTGGGGCTGAACCTTAGTGTGAGTTTTGGTGGGGACGAGGCACATGCCTGCAGACAAAGGCAGCCTCGAGGCAGAGGTGGTCAGAGACCCATGCTTTGAGACCCCCATGGTGTCTCTGCTCTAGGGAAAGACTGTTTGGAGGGCGAGAGGTGCCTTTCGATCTTTGAAGGGACGGGGTCTGTGCGGGAACTCGAGGACCGTTGGCTGTTGGGAAAGGGAGCCAGGTTTGCTTACTGGGGAGGAATCCCCAGAGATGGCACACGGGCCTCCTCACTGCTGGGTGGGGCGGAGAGGCTGGGGCAAGTCGATGGGGCCCTGGAAGACTTGACATACTCATAAAAGGCGGGGTCAGGGTTCTGCCCCAAGGTCTGTGCTTAGTATTACACGTTATCATCTCATTTGCAAGATATCTTTATTTTATTTATATTTTACACATGGAGAAGTTTAGGCCCAGGGAAGTTCAGTAGTGCTCCCCAGGATATGCGGCTGAAAAGGGCCCGCGCGAACCTTGCCCAGGACCCCGCTCTTACCACAGCCCAGCACTTTAATATTCTGGCTTTGGGAGCCAGTCTAGCCGGGAGATGTGGGAGTCCTGTGAGGCTGTGTGTAGGTATTTTCCTTTTCTTTCTTTCTCTTGTTTTGAAGAAAATAGACAATAACCAAGTAGGATTTCATCATATGACATCACAACACAAAAGCAAAGTGGTGTTTTAACATTTTTTTAATTTAATTTCTGATTAAAGTGCAATAATTTTGCGTGCTAATGGAGTACACTGTGCTCTTTCAGGACAAGTTAGCAGCGTGTACCGATCCAACCAGAGTAATTAGCATCACTCTCTTATCAGCACATTCTCTTTGGAGCCTACTAGTTCTTCTCTCCTAGATCTTCAAAAAATATATAATGGGTTTGGGGGAGCTATGGATTTCCCACTGTACTCGCCCATGCAGAGGTACCTCTGTCCTGCACAGTATTGTCTTTGGCTGTGAAAGTGGAATACAGAGTATACATGCTTTAGTTTGTATTCCTGTTGCGTGTAAAGCTGAGAATCTTTTCATATTTCCAAGAGCCCTTATGTTTCCTTACCCATGAACACTTTGTCTGTCACCTTTGCTTAATTTTCCGTGTGGCTTTTGATATTTTCCTAAGACCATTCTCTCTTTGTGCAATGTTACCACGTTTTTTTCTTGTGCCTAAATTTTTATTTTTATCGTATTGATTGTGTCAGTATTTTCTTTTCTGGTTTCTGGCTTTTGTAACATCTTTCCACTCAAAGATAATTAAAAATAAATCTTCCCCAGTTTTCTTTTAGTACCTTTGTATTTTGTCCGAAACAAATTCAATTTGTAGTGCCTCACATTGATTTGTATTTGAGGCATGAGATAGGAACTCGACTTATTTTTCTCCAGGATAGCTGCCCACTCACCCAGATGGAGCTGACACGGTAACTCTTTCCCTCCTGATGTTGTAGTACATGTATCATAGACCACTCCTTTTGAAAACATGGATCTCAATGCTGTTTTATGTACTTGTTTGTTGCTCCTTTTCCTACTAGAATATAAACCCAAGAGGGCAGAAATTACCCAACTGTCTTACTGGTCTTTTCCTAATTGCTTCATTCTGTTCCTTTTTTTCTTTTCTTTCTTTCTTTCTTTTCTTTTTTTTTTTTTTTTTTTGTGGTGCCGGGGATCGAACTCAGGGCCTTGTGCTTGCAAGGCAAGTGCTCTAATCACTGAGCTAAATCCCCAGCTCTGTTCCTTTTTTCTTCTTTTTCTTTTTGTGGAGTTGAACCCAGGACCTTGGCACTGAGCTATATTCTAGCCCATTTCGTACATAAAAATTTTTTTTTTTTTTTAAATTTTGAGAGATGTTCTTATTACGTTGCCCAGGTTGGGCTCAAACCTGCCATCCTCCTGTCAGAGTGCTGGAGTTACAGGCATGTACTGGCATGTTGGCTTCTGTTCTTTTTTTTTTATTGCGTGTTCTATTTTCTGTTTTTTATTGTGTGCATGCCTGTGTATGTGGGGAGGGGCGGCCACGAGATGGATGAGCTGAGAGATAGGCAGTGTCACATGATTATGGAAGCTCCACATCTCCAAGAAAGGTGCCGACTCTAACGATGAGAATTCCAGCCCGAGTCGGGGAGGATGGTAAGAGTGTGACCCTGAAGGTTAGCGTGTGCGGCAGAGCCGGCTTCAGATGACCATGGAGGTTGCCAGACGTTCCATTTCCATATTGGCTGCGCTCTGAGGTCAGGATTTGGCTTGCTGAAATGGGGCTGTCCTGGACAGAACATTAAGAAACAATCTCTATTATTAAAAACAGGGCAAAATTGGTACCCAGGACTCAAATGGGGATTAAACGAATTACACAAAGCTAAATAATCATTGCTAAATGAATCATTGCTATTGAAGCAGCACTGCTGGCTAAAAGGCACTGAGCTCAAACAGCAAGGAAGGAAACTGAGAAGAGTCACATTTAAAATTAGACTTTGGAGTTAAAGTAACTAATTTCAGGCCTCTAAATACTGCGGTTTTTAATAGTTGTGTCACATTTCTATTTCAAACAGAAATAGACACCATCAGCCGGGTTGAAATGAGGATTCACACACACGCAAGTATTAGCACATGAACATTAGGAACAAATTTATGCCAATTTTCAAGGCAGAACATCTTTCTGAAAAGCATCTTGATTTGAAAGCCTCTGGGATCCTAAAGGCTCAGGGGGATCCTTGGGAGTTTTCTTAGCTGCAGGAACTCTGAGGAACTTCTTACATTTGCACATTTTAGGGACAAAAGATTGATTGCCGAATGTGCCCTGAGCCCCAAGTGGCACTCTGTGGCGGGACTCGCTGGATGGAAGAGTTTGTTGTCTGTAGTCTGCTCCCAGTACTCCGCTGTCCGTCCTTCCTCCTTCCTAGAAGCAGCACACGGAGCAGGGGCTTGACTTCTGCAGCGTGGGTTCTTTTGGAAAACTGTTGTTCAGATTGACTTTCCTTTTCTTTTGTTCCACGCTGGTGGATGGGAGAAGAAGTCTGATGATGTAGGGGATGTTTAAGGAATGACTTGGAGAAATGCTCCACATACAGCATTTCTCTACTTGCTGAGATTTAGCTGCTTTGCTGAGCTAAATGCATCATTTAATTTAATAAGCACAGTACCTAGATTCACTAAGCTACTTTAAAAAATGACACACGAAATACAGAGAGTGGGATTTACAAAGTGCTATGAGGAGACACATGCTCATCCTCTAAAAGTGAACGTGGAACTTACTTTTTGACGCTACTTTGGATGCTGCATATTTGATCTTTTTGACAGAAGCACAGTTCGGATATTATTGTAAAATAAACAGGAACAATACTAATGATCAAAAACATTCGCTTCCCACTTCATTTTCTCCAAATCGTGATGACTCAGTCTACAGTTTTCTTGGCGTCTGAACTTTTAAAGAAGTATTTTCTTCCCTACTCTCAGAAGTGAATTGAACGGCAAATGTGTAGCTTGTCTCAAAAGTCTCCTGTCTAATTTGACGAGGACGTATTTCTTCTAAAAAAGCATTGCATCGTGACTATGATTATTTTTCAGATGGTAGAAATTAATTGCAAGAAGTATTCAGTCTGGGAAGCTTGTGGACCATTTCTGAGGACCAATTATCTTCTGTTCTATTCATTGTTTCTCCAAAGAGAAAGATGTTACTTTTTCTATGCTCTCCTGATATTTTTTCCTTTTTATGTAGCAGTAGGGAAGTTTGCCACTTTGAAGCCACCTTTTTTCAGCCCATTTCCCTGTTGTTTCCCACCTCGGTTGAGTCGCAGTGGAGCTGTCCCTCTCCTGTCACTGTCACTACATTTGGCCCTCAGCAGCCTCCGCTCTTGATGCCTCGCTCTCCCCGCCTTCCTGTCTGACTGTGGTCAGCTCCGCGTTTGAGTCCCAGGGGTCCCCCGTCAGTGCCCCTCCACACTGAGGACACTCCTGACTCCTTGGCTGGTGATGCTGCTCTGCACCTCGCCTCATCTTAGGCTCATGTGTGTACTGTGGGGCTCTTCGCCTGTAGCTAAACCCTCTTGGTTTCATAATACAGCTGCTCTTTGACTGAGAACCCTTCATACGCTGAAAATCCTGTGAATGGAAAATGCGTTGAATACGCCTGAGCTGCGGATCATGCTGGCTAGCGATGCAGCACCCTGAAGTGTGGGACACTCACTTTGTGATCGCCAGGCTGACTGGGAACCTGGACTCGCTGCCACTGCCCACCATCCTGGTCGGACCTGGAGGACACCTTGTTAAATGACATAACCCAGACTCACCGACAAGTACTACATGGTCTCCCTTATGCGTGGAAGCTAAAATTATCGACCTGAGGCCTGAAAGTAGAATAATGATTACTACAGGTTGGGAAGAGTTGGAGTGTGGACAAAGGGAGACTAGATTTGGTCAGTGTGCACTGTATACAGGTGTCGAAATATCACATTGAACCCCATTTATGTGTACAATTAATGCATGTAAATCAGAAATAAAATATTTCAAAAACCTAAAACTTTCTACTGAATGCAGATCACTTTAACATCCTTGTAAAGTTGGAAAATCCAAAGTCGAATCATCATGAGTTGTGGCTGTATTTGTCACTGCAGAAGCTGAGAATCAAGCTCGGATCACCATGTTTCTTTCAGTGATATCCTAACTCCCTTGGGAAGGATCTTAATAGTGGTTGGTTGGATTTGGCCCCAGCACCCTAACCCCAGAAACGAAGATAAAATAGGAAAGAGTGTGTTTCGGGGTGCTGATTTTAAAACCTGGAATCTTAACTGATTAAAGAAGAAAAGAGAAGCAGGAAGAAAAAGAGAGAGAGAGAGAGAGAAAGAGAGAGAAAGGTGTGGTATTGATCATCTTACACTATTACCATGCAACCACAAAAGAGTATGGCCAGTGAGAGGTTTTAGGGTGCCCTGGATGTCTTTTGTTTAGTTTTACTTTTTACCGAAGGAATGGATGCCTCCCCACTTGTCAGGTCTATTTTCTGTGCTGAAATAAGCAGGTAGTTGTTGCCTCTGGATATCTGAGTGGAGACTCCCTGGGTTACATAATCCTGAGTGTCACAAGGTAAAATGGGTCTCTCTTTCTGTCCTCCCAAGGGAAGCCATCAGCCGCGTTTGCGAAGCTGTACCTGGTGCCAAAGGAGCCCTCAAGAAGAGAAAGGTAGAGCCCTGGGGCCGTGGGTCTGGTTCATTGTCTTCGCTTCCTCTCTCCTGTCACTGCTCTTCAACCACACAAGTGTCCGCTGTCCTCTCTCCAGGGCCCGATTTTCCTCCTCGCTGAAAGCAAACAGGCTGAGACTGCACTCTTCCACGCGGCTGAGGGCAGTGAGCTGTCACTGCTGAGCTACGGCAGATTCCCTGGTCACTTACTGTGGCCTAAACCCTGAAGACACGAATAACAGCAAGCGCTCGGCCAGGCTGTCCCTTAAATACTTACATTAACTCACTTCATCATAGTAAACACGCTGGAGTAGATATCCAGCAGTGTGCTGATACACGTGTATCAACCAGCTCTTGGGTTTGGGAACTCGTAGGATTGGCCAGTTTCTGTGGTGTAAATAGTTCCACGTGGGTGGTGGGTTT
This sequence comes from Hystrix cristata, assembly GCA_004026905.1. Lineage (NCBI taxonomy): Eukaryota > Metazoa > Chordata > Mammalia > Rodentia > Hystricidae > Hystrix > Hystrix cristata. Next base: position 15,321 of record PVJO010015720.1, read on the forward strand.
CAATCTTCCAACATGATGTCCCAGAACCAGAGTTGTAGTGGATCATTATTAGACAGTATTCCCACCATGCAGGCTAGGCAGATATTAAAAAAGCACAATTAATAGTTAATGTAGCAAAACCCATTAGAACTAGAGGAATGTTGAATATTTACTGTGCTTTTAAAAACGTAATCTAATTAGAAGTTTGCATAAATTAATTTTTAATAACAGCTGTGTTCAATGGCCAGCTCATACAGTTCCTAAACCTTTAATAGTTGGTTCTCGTTTCACGCAGACCAGTGCTACACACCACTGGAGCTTCTGGTGTTACAGGTGGGAAAGACTGAGGCGCAGAGATGAGCGGTCACAGTGTAAGCAGGAGAGAAGCTGAAGTCCAGCTCCACTACCTGTCCCAGAGGCTGAGCAGGGTTGGACTAGAGGAAAAAAAGAATCAGAATTAAGAGAAATCCCAGGAAAACCCTTTCTAGTTAAATCTTTAGTAAATACACACACTCAGTAGCCACCGTCATGGGCATCCGATGCCTAGACGGAATTATGGGGAAAGCATACGTTGGTGAACCCTGAAACGGCCCTCAGGACAAAGCTTTTGGGTTCCAGACTACTTGGACAGTTGCAGGTGTGGCTGTGTTACCCCCTGGGCCCCAGGTCGTGTCTGTTTTCAGAGCTGGGGGACATTCATGGACTCACAGAGCAAAGGAATGTCAGGCAGAGAAAGGTGGATGACGCTCAGGGACGCCAAGCTTGCACTGTGCACACTCTCCTGGAGCTGCTGGGGGCCAAGCAGAGCTCCAGAACCTTGAACGCGGGAACTAGGCAGGCTTCAGGAAGCTTCACCTCTGCTCTTTAGGTGGCACTAACAAGCCTCGGGGTACCATCACGGTCCTTGTGGTGGGAGGAGGTGGAAACAGTGCCGCTTTCTGGGCTTCTCCTCAGGTACACTTGACCTGAGTCTCAGGGCATCTCTAATTCTGAAGAGCTCTTTCAGCAGCGTTAACTAAAAATAAGAGTGGCACAGAAGTCAAAGGAAATAGCTTTTATCTGGGAAGTAAAGTGCTCCAATTCCGGTACACTGAATCAGGGCAGCACTGAATGGTCCCATAAGGCAAGTGCAGGCACAGGCAGGAGTTTTTCGTAGGTGATTTCCATAAAAAATTGTTTTTGGAGGCAGTTTATTGGCTGGGCAGAAACCCTAAGTGGCAAACCCATTCTCACTGGTTAGTTAATTAGGGTACCCCTGCCTGAGAGACACAGAAGGCCAATGGAGGGACACTGATTTCGATGGTTTCTCTGAGTCTGCTGGAACATTCTGTGGCCTGACCCTCAGCAGGTGGAGTGCAGCCCTCACTGTCACCCGACTTTGCTTTAGAAAGCCTTCATTTTAGTTACTTCATTTTCTTTCCCAGGAGTTCAAAAAAGTGCATGTCTGGTTAGGAACTAATCGACGTTTTGAAAGAAGATGCTGTAATCCAAATTGAAAGGATGGGTTGGCCCCAAAGGACAGAGAGATGGGGGTTGGCAGTGTGCACTCAGGAACCTGTGGGGAAATCACCAGGCTAGAAGATGAAGTCCTTTGATTCCTGGGCTGAAGGACTGTTCTGACAAGCTGATGGGGACACCAGTCATAGCCAGCCCATGTCTGTCACCTGTGCTGGTTCCAGGCCATTGATTCTAACTGGACTGTTTCTGTGGGCCCCAACCAGGAAGCTGTTTGCGGCAAAGGCCCTGGGGCCCATTCCCTTCAGCCACGGGCATGTTCCCCACCTCTGAGGATGCTGGTCTCTTTCCGTCTCCCCTGAGAGGCAGCCTGACCTCGGCTTGCTGACACCAGTTTCTGAGTCTGCAAAGCTGTGTGGTGGCATTTTTCCCAGATTTATACCTAAAGGGTCCCCACAAGATGTCCCCGTGTAGGCAGAGGCAGCCAGGAAGAAGGACGTCGCTGCCCTCGGGAACCCTCATTTCGCTCTTTTCGTATTAGACTGTTTATGTTTCCACAGTGAGTAATCATGAGATGTGCGTATGAGCATGTCTCTTTATCTCTTCACCCTCCCAGCTCATCCGCTCACTTTTGTCTTCCTGTGCCTGAGCAGGGAGGAGGAGCCAGGCTGGTTTGGGGGTGCAGCCCACGTCCACAGCTCCACCTGTTTAGATGAGAACAACACATTTTTTTCCTGGAGGCCTCATCACCGAGGCCTCCATAAGTTAAAAAATACTCAAATGATGTTCTTGGTCTCACAGCCTCCAAGCAAAATGCTGTCCAGCATCCTGGGAAAGAGCAATCTCCAGTTTGCAGGGATGAGCATCTCTCTGACCATCTCCACCGCCAGCCTGAACCTGAGAACGCCTGACTCCAAGCAGGTGTGTGCTCACTCGACCTCCCGAGAGCTCTGTGGAACCCACAGGGAGCGCATTTAAAAAAATCTTGACGACGCCATGAACTCTGGCCACTTTGAAGGGTTACCAACAGAAGGATGGGGGAGACTGGGTGTCTAATTCTGCTATTAGTTACCTTTCCGGGGAGGATAATGCATGAAACTGTTGGTTTGCTTGCAATGTAAGAAAAGGTGATATATGTGCAAGTATCTTCTCTTAATGTCCTTGTCCTTTTATAACTATGTTTTATTGGCTGTATAGAGCATATTTTTATTTTGCCACCTTTAAAATGGACGGCATGGCACGATCTCATGGCAGTAACATTTCTTCCTTGGAGGTTCATCAAGTTGTGGGTCTTACCGCTGAGAGCATTGTAGGGTTCATGAGACGTGGTCTGTCTATGACACAGACGGGCTGGAATGAATTCTGAGCTGAGTAGGGCAGTGCAACAATGTTTATTATAGCTAACTCCATTTGGGAGGATTGTGTTCCCAGGCAGAGTCTCTTTTGGGTTCCTCTGATCAGTCATTGCTTTCTTCAGCTGCAAAAATGAGTATGTAAGTAACTGTCCTGTCTACGCTGGGGACAGTTCTGAAGGTCAAAGGAGGCAAAGGAGGTGAAAGTGCTTGTGCAGTATAAAGGAGGCGTGGCGCGTGGACACCTTCCGGTCTGCCCAGGCCCAGCCTCTAGTGGTGGGAAGTGAGAGCTGGACAGCGCGTGACTTCTGCATGACACACTCCCTGATTCCGCCTGTGTTAGCAGGGGTGCCCACTGCTACCTTCATACTGCTGGAGGCTTTTCTATTTATGAACTTCCATAGCCCCAGGTAAGCAAGCAGCAGCCCCAGCTTCAGTTATTCCTCCACCTCCCACTCAAGATGTAGAAATAAATTCTAGCTCCAGTGTAGAAATATGAAGCAACATCCAAGCTTTGGACATAACTGGCTACCACTTCCTGTTCTGTCCTTCTGTCCTCCAGGGCTGCCTAGCTAATCTGTGTCTTACCACACTAACTCTTCTAATTGTTGATTTAATGAGTCCTTGAGGCTGTGAATAAGAAGATTGAGCAGCTTAGCCCTTCTCCAAGCCATCCCTACTGTGCACCGAGGCTGGTCACCTACCCCCTGAGCTGCCACTTGCCTGTCCAGTCATCTGCCACACAGCACATGGCCGGTCGGGGTCTAGGAGCCCTGGGACTGAAGCCCTTAATTCTATGTGATCCTGACCCCAAATGCCTCCTTCTCCCCATTCCCAACCTCAATAAAAGAGAAAGGCAGGAAGGATGATGCCAGGGTGGTGAACCTGCCCCATCCTGGGACAGGGGACTGTCTAGGTGTGGCCAGCTTGCATTTTCTGGCCCTCGGGTTGGATGAGTGAGCCTGAGTCTCAGGCTGTGGACACCCAGTGTCTGCTGGCTTTTGTGATGAGGGCACAGTCTAGGGCAGATTGGGCAGAGGCGAAGTGCAAGGTTTTGGCTCTCTATTGTGTGACTTTATGCCCAGGCTGTAGAAAAGTCAGAATGGTCTGGGGAGACACTCCCTGCTCTCCAGAGAGCATACAGACCATGGCCACTCCACTCTACACAGTTTCAAGGAAGAGAATGGTGACAAAACCCTCAGAGCAGAAGCACATGTTATATATCAGAGTCGATTAGCTCTAATTTCCTTATTGCCCTTTGCAATTTCTCTGTTGCATGAAAGGATTAAATACAACCACACAATAATGGTCCTGCGTCCTGTTGACCAAATATCTCTTCCACTTTTTCTCCTAAATCACAGCTTCTGTTCACAGTTCATTTCTAAACTCCAGTCTTGGAGCTGCCTGATAAGCAAAAATAAAATAAGTAAAAAAATTAAGTACAAAAAAATTAATTGTGCAAAAATTAAAAACTAGTTTATCATTCTTTGGGAATTCTATTTCGTCACAGCTCTCTTAGGAGCTGTTTGCCTGTTGTCCAAAGGCAAGACTGTAGGGTGACTATTATTAAAGTCCTTGAGGGCTGTGGCACCGGCTGTGGAATCGGCTGCCCTGTGTGCACTGCTGTTTCGGATTCACTTATGTACCAGGGTTTTGTTAGATCCTGAAGTTTTGCAAATGCCACCAACTGAAATAGGCATTTAAACGTACTTCATTTTATCTTATAATTCAGTTAAATTTCATTTCAGAGTTTTACAGGAGCGTGTTTGAAAAAAATCCCCCAGTTGTTTTGATGATGGCTATGTAAATTTCAGCTGTGTGCTGAGGGACCAGGCCTGGGGACTGTGCAAAAACAAACCTGGCTGTGTTGGGATGGAGACGGGAGCTCTTTTCCCACCCTGGAAATTTACTTCAATGTCATTACTTTGTCTTTAAGAAGATAAAAATAGCTTAGAAGACTTATGTAGCTTTTTAAATTTAGGGCAGCTTCTAATTTACTCAGTGTCTCCTAAATTCTACTGTGTGCTGCAGTTTATAAAGCTAATGGAAATTTCCCATTTTAAAAATTAACTTGGAATGTCCTCTCTGGTTTTTAAGTTGATAAATCACAAAATGCTTTGGAGGGCAGCTACTTGGAAACTTGGCTTTCTAATTTATATGTGCTGGTACAAATGCGGTGAAGAGCAAGAACGGACCATACTCTGCCTCATCCTACAGGGGCTGGTGTGCCCTGAAAAATGGAAGCCATAAATGGCAATGTTTTGGGCAGTGGGTGAGGCTTTTTCCTTCTCGAAGAGGCAGAGTTGGTTGCTAAGATCGTGGCCTTGGGCTAGAGTGTTTGGGTACAGGTCTGTGGCTATGGTGCCAGCCCTCTCACACTGAGCAACCCTCCCAACTCCTCCCCGGTCAAATGGGTTTCTCTGGTGGTTTCTGCTTCACAACAGCTGACTGGGAGGCATAAAGGAGGTCGTTCTGGCCAACCAGCCATCAGGCTGTGAAGGGCTGTGAAAGGCGATCCATCGTCACGGTTTTCCAATTGTTATTTTCATATATGTAACATGTTATATTTCAGGGAAAACCTGTCAACTTCTATTACTTGCCTACAAACTGTTGGTTTTGCAAGGTGTGGAAAACGGCACTAACTGCATATCTGATTTCTTGTTTTGGGCCTGGCAGATCATCGCCAACCATCACATGCAGTCCATCTCCTTCGCCTCTGGGGGAGACCCGGTAAGTCCCTTGGGCTCCTTTCTCTTGTCCTTGTTGGGGATTTCTGAGAGGGGGACACAACTTCACAAACCCTTAAGACATTATTAAAAGTTTATTGTGATGTCACCTCTTTCTTTCTCTTGATTTCAGAAGCTCTTCTTGACTGTCATTTGGAAAGGGAGGGCCTCAGACGAAGACTCGCCATGAGCTTTCACTTCGTTAGCTGTCAGGAATTCCCCAAACGCTGACTTTCTCAAAAAACTGGCAGTTTTCGGAGTCACTAGGGTCTTCTCACATAGTTGCTCTACGCCTGCCCTGCTTGCCTTTTCTTTTCTTTTCTTTTTTTTTTCTTCCCTATTGGACCTCCAACTCCAGCCCCTGTTCTCTGTACATTCACTGTGGATGCTGGCGAGAAGTCACCAGAGCAGGGTGCAGAGGGGGAGGGGACAAACCAGGCCAGCCCTTCCCAGCAGTGAAGACAGAAAGGCTCATCACTCACCTGCTTTCCTGCCTAAATGTTGTTATGCTTGTTTTTACTGCTCTGGGTAAAGTTTTCATCAGTCCAGGGAGGACATTTTAAAAGTAAGACAATACAGTGAAGAATTGGAGCTAAATTTATTCACTTAAAAAAACATTGTTTTGTATTCTGTTAGTCAGCCTTCCCACTGCTGACACCCATAACTTACAGGAGGAGAGGTTCGGTCAGCTCACAGTTCAGGGGGTTCAGTCCAGGGTTGACTGGCTCCAAGGCAGGAATGACGCAGAAGAATGAACTAGGGCAAAGCTGCTCAGTTCATGGCAGCTGGGAAGCTAGCAGGGTAAGAGGAGCAGACAAGGGTACCCAAGATGTGGTACCCAAGACCATCCCTCTGTGACTTACCTAGATACACCCAGGGGTTGGTTTATTAACCTGCTAGGTGTTTCTTAATCCAGTGAAGTTGATGTGTCAAAATTAACAGTCACATGTATCTTGAGATGTCTTCTTTACTTGTTGTTTGGTGTTAAGTAGCTTTTTGATAATAAAATGATGGTGGCTTATATCATTTGGCTTATCATTTGGCCAAACTCTCAGTAGGCCGTCCTCAGAAGCCACGCAGAAGTATACTGGTCCAAGACACCCAGTGTAACTGGCGAGTTCTTTTCCTCCTTATCTCAAGACTGGGGACCCTGTCTCATTAGAGCTCCAGGAAGGGGATTTTCTTCATGACTTCCTCGCCTCTTCTCTGGACTCCTTCTACCTGGTACCTGATCATAGAACTGCTATGAGATACTGAAACCAAATTGCAAGAGTGATTTCAACTGCAAATTCCACAGCCTCACTATTCCTAATGGACAGTATGAAAGGGTCACATACAGGCGCTTCTCCCTCCTCAGCTGTGGTGGCCACCAGGGGCAGGCACAGCTGCTGCTGTGCCCCTTCTGGGGCTGATACAACAGCTGGGGGAAGCTCAGGCCTCCCTCCCCCACCTCCTCTCATTTTCTCTCTCTCTATCTCTCTGGATGGGACCATAGTTCCTTAAATGTGGAAGGTAACCCAGTTTGAACAAATAGAAGACAAATGTCTTGTTCATCTCTGTCAACAGCTGCTTTCGGGGATTCTCTTGAAGCCTGTCTTAATTATGAGTACGGATACCAATATCTTAATTGTGGGAGACCAACTACTTGATTTGGGTTGAAATTACTTTATTCTTCAGGATGCATACAGGACTCTGAATTTTTAAAAATTTCCTCATAATATTTTCATTTAAAATTAGGAACATTTAGTGACACTTAATCTGTTTCTGTAACTGTTTTCTTCTGCTATGGAAAAAGTTGTGATCCAGGGCACGGTGGACCTCATTGTTTTGCAAGGATAACAATAGTTATTACAACTATCTTCAAAGTAGTTACTTAGAGTACAAGATGTAAACCAAAAAGTGTTCACAAAAAAGACACAAATCTTTCTTTTCAACAAACTAAGGTAAATTAGTAGTGTAAATAAAGCAATTACTGTATATACCGAAATATTTTTAAAACAGTAGAACTTGTGATTTGGGGAAGTATTTGAACTCCCTATTTCCTATTTATGTCTATTCTATTTTGCTCTTTGTGTTTCTCATATAAGAGAAACCAGTCCAAATGCAAATTTGATCCTGCACAGGATTCCATTCCGAATTGGTTTGTAACCATGATTTTAATGCAATTGATAGGTATTCTCAATAAAACCAAGAGTCCTAAATTCTGGGCCTTTCTCTCCTGCTAAATTTATGTGTCACTTATTACCTCGTGCCTTAGTCTACCCAGTAGGAAAATGGTAGCTAGATATGTCAAGTAACACAGACTGGAAAACACTATTAATGTTCTCCAAAATAGGGCACATGACGGCTACCATCTGCTGTAATCAGCAGTGTTGAAAGAGCACCAAAAAATAGAGTATCAGGAATATCAGAAGTTCAAGCCTGGCCTGGACAGCTTAGTGCCTCCTTGAGAATCTGTCTGAAAATAAAAACCAGGCTAACTGGAGGTGTGACGCAGTGCCAAGGCCCCGGGTTCAATCCCTAGTACCACAAAACAAAAATGAAAGGCCATTGACAGAATGACCAAACAGTGTCAAGCGCAGAGGGTCTTGGGAAATGAGGACAGGCATAGAAGAAACAAGGATAAGCATTTTCAGCCTCCGCTTTGAACTTAATGTGCTCGCCGTGCAGCCAGACAGCGTCAAAAGCAGTGTCTTCAGTCCTGCCCCCTTCTGTGGTGGAGCAGGATCAAGCCTCAGAACAGCATGTCTTGGCCTTCAGCTGTCTCGGGGATGTGTCTTGTCACTGGTCTTCCTTCCCCAGCTGTGAGCCACAGTGGAGTTTCTCCAACTAGAGTAAGAATTAAAAAAAAAAAAAACAACAAACTCCTGTACATATAAGTAGTGTTGACTCAAATGAATTCTGTCACCTGAATGTGTACAAAATTAGTGAAGAATGGACTCTTCGTGCTTATATTTTTTATAGGCTCCTAAGACCCAATCAAATTTAGATCGAAGTAGAAAGAAACGCTGTGAAACCACCAGCAGGCAGAGTGACAAAGTTGGCTGAAACCGAACGGGCTCCCGGTGGCCACTGGCTTGGCCTCCAGGCACCGGCCCTTTCGAGTCCAGCATTTCACGGGCACCTCAGTCACTTAACTCCTTCACCGCGTCCTCCTATTCAAGTGAAACTTCAGCTGTACATCGTTATGTACAAATCTCACAGCGATCTGTCTCAACTAGGGCAAAGGCACCTGAACTCTGACTGTTCTGATCTTTCTAGTGTTTAAAAACTCTAGCACCTATTATGTTAGAAGCCCAACTATAAATCTTGGCACTGAAACGGCACACAGAACTTGGTGATACTGTGGCCATCTAAATGATCCTGGGTATCCTCATATTAATTTTTTAAGATCAGCATGGAAAGGAAAGTATAAAATAGAAAAACAAATCCTGCTGACATCTTTTACACTGCAGAATGCACCCTTGTGTTCCTTGGTTCTCAGTTTGAGAAACATTGGCGCTCCCTAGAATGCTTTTAGAGGCTCCCAAAAGACCTTTCCCACCCACATCTCGTGAAGCCAGGAAGAGTCTACAGTTACAAGCTACTCTCTCTTTCTGTATATGTTTTTTTTTTTGAGACAGGGTCTCACGATGTAGCCCAGGCTGGCCTTGAACACACTATGTGACGCAGGCTGGCCTGAACTCACAGTGATCTTCCTGCCTCAGCCTCCTGAGTGCTGGGATTACAGGCATGCCCCCCTACACCTGGCCATGCTTAGTATTTTGGGCTGTGGCTTTAGATCTTCGCCAGATCCTCCTGGATGGAAATGTCCAGAATTCAGTTTGATGGTTTCACTGCCTCCCTCTCCCTTCCCTCCTCGGTTTGAGACAATATCGGTGCACAGAGAAGGAAACTGCTTAGATGAGCCTCACCTTGGGGAGTGGCCTGGGGAATGGCGTGGTGTTGTCACCAGTGTGGGAAGGGTCTCCTCCCACCATGCAGACCCCGGGGCTGGTGTGGGGAAAGCGCCAGCAGAAGCCCCCTGTCCTGGCCTGGATGCTCCACAAGAGCCATGTTCCTCACACCACTCTCCCTCCACCCTGCTCTCCTTGCAGCATTTTCTAGAGCACTGTGGGAGGGAAGGATGGTGGCCCCTGCTCATAGACATCAGCAATGGAGGGAGTCTCCGTGAAGGACACTTCCGGTGCTGATGACAAGGGCGCTATTAAGTTACCTTGCAGCCCTGCGAGGCAATAATATATCAGGAAGTAGCGGCAAAGATAGTGTGGTGTTACCAGTTACCTCTTAGAGATTTTTTGTTTTGAATGCAGAAAACGTCCACCTGGCAGAAAAGTCTTTCTGGCTTTCAAGGATTAAGAGAATGATTGGCTCTTCTGGTTATTTGTTTAGAAATTAGTATGCACATAGCTGCCTTGGTATAATTTTGTCATCTTATTTTCCATTACGCACTGGTTCCGTAAAAAGGCAGACCAAGAAACTCTTATTTCACACGAAGGGTGGAAAAAAATATGTATACGTATACGTGTATGCACATATCTCCTCTGTACCAAGAACTGAACCCAGGGCCTTTGCCCTGAGCTACATCCCCATCCCCTTTTTTATTTATTCTGTTTTGATACAGGGTCTCCCTAAGTCACTAAGGTACTTGGGCTGAACTTGAATTTGCAATTTTCCTGCTTCAGACTCCCAGAGTGCTGGGATTACAGGCGCGAGCCACCTGTAATTTTAAGGATTAAAGTCATTGTTTACGTCCAAGAAGAAAAGAGCCATCTGATCTCGTCCATGCATGAGGAAATGTTTGCAACCAACCTTTGAATATCCACATCAGTTTTCTTACAGACTGGTGGTTCTTGAAGTCTTGCCCTCAAGCCCAGCAGCAGCTATAACTTGTCAGAAACCCCCTTTGGGGGTCATGGTCCAGACCTACCAGACAGGAAACTGGCGTGTGGTCCAACAATCTGTTTTAATAAGCCCCGTAGAGGATTTTGACCCTAACTCAGGTTTGTGGGTCCTTCATGTAGATACTGCAGGCAGCAGCAGTTCTTGACTTTGGCTCACATTAGTATTCCCCGAGGAGCTTTTAAAAATTCCTGATGCCCAGGGCTCTCATCCAAACCAGGACAATGGGATTATCTGGCCAAAAGGAGTCAGGCGTCAGTTGTTTTAAAACTCCCCGGGAGTGCAAGGCAGAACAAGAGGCTTTTATCCTTGCTGCTCTTGGTGTGGCCATGACACCAGGGGCCTGGTTGGAAATGCAGAACCTCCCCCGGCCCAGGCACGCTGAGGTGACTACGCCACAAGGTCCCTGAGTGTCCACTTCACTGTGTGGGAAGCTGCCTTCTGGTCTTTTCTGCAGACCGCATTTGACTCTTAGCTGTGCGGTGGATGTGTCCTTCCCGGCTTGTGGTTTGTGCGCTGTGCTCCTGTGATGTTGCCTCTCTGTGATGAGTGACACAGATGTCTTATTTTTCTTAAACAGGACACGACAGACTATGTTGCCTATGTAGCCAAGGACCCCGTTAATCGCAGAGGTAAGCAAAGCTTGACCCGTATAATTGCTCCTTCGTGTACAGCCAGGTTTAACACTGCGGACCAGATGTTCCTTTTTATCTCGGCTCCCTTCACCAAGGTGAGCATGTGTTTTATTATGAATAATTAAGGCTTGCAAGGCACATGCATCACCTGACAGGAGATGCTGGATGTCACTGGGTAGCAGACACAGACCTGTATCCAGATGGCCACAGCTCGTTACACCTGACTTACACTTTAGCAGTTCCTACCCATGCTCCGAGCGGCCTTGGTTACATCGGAAGACTCTAAACCTGCCCATCTTCCTGCCTGGCTTCAGCTCCAGGGGCCAGCTAAACTGCCTAAGCCACCTCCCACTGCCCTGCTGGGGCTTGGTTCCAGCATCCCAGCGCAGTGTGCTGTTTTCTTACATTCTGTTGAGCTTCCAGGAGGGCTTCAGACACAGGCTGGGTGCAGGGGGTGGGCATGGGGGGTCATCACAGAACTGAAGTCTGTTGGGTGATAATGCACCACAGCTGCCATGGAACCCCATTGGTGAAAGTCACACCTGGAATTCAGAACAACCCTAAACAGCACTTCGTCCACTGCCAGCCGGCTCCTTCAGCCTTCCCAGCTCCCCCCCCGTCTACCAGCTGCTGGCTTTTCAGTTTGCTTGCATAATTTTTAAATCTACGCACACACATATTTCCTCCTTCTTATAAAATTTCAGTACAAATGGGATCTTAGTGTTCTGTTTTGCCACCTTCTCCCAATGGTGTATCTTGGCTGTATGTTCAAGACAACCTGTTCAGACAGATGAATTGATCCTCTGTGCGCCCCTGCAGGGTCCTGCTCTCCAGAGACTCCTGCAGACTCCTTTCTCACCTTTATAAGTCGTGTTTTGTGACTTGTCCTAAAGAGGTGGTTTCAGAGCTACTGGGTTGTATAGTCAAAATGTCAGTGGCCTCCTTGAATCAACACATCTCTTTCCCCCTCCCGTCCTTCTCTCCCCAGCCTCTGGTAATCACCATTCTACTCTGTACTTCTATAAGATCATGTTTTTTAGATTCAGCCTGCAGATTCAGTGCAATGCCTATCAAAATACGAGTATATGGTTCACAGAAATAGGAAAAAAAAATCCTAAAATATGTATGGAACCACAAAAGATCCCAAATAACCAAAATAACTTTGAACAAAAAATACAAAGCTGGAGACATCATGCTACCTGACTTCAAGATATACTGCAAAGCTAGAGGAATTAAAACAGCATTGTTTGGGAATAAAAATAGACACAGAGACCAATGGAACAGAATAAATCCCAGAGATAAATCCATGCATTCACAGGTGACTGATTTCTCGTAGAGGTACAAGAACTCACACTGGGAGAGGACAATCTTTCACTGATTTGTGCTGGAAAAAGTGTATAGCCACATGCAGAAGGATGCAAGGGGACCCTGTCTCTTGTCGTCTACAAAAATCAGCTCATAATAAAGATCTGATTGAGAGACCCCAGAACAATGGAACTACTAGAAGAAAACTACTAGAGGAAAACACATGGGAAATGTTTCATGACATTGGTCTGGGCAAAGGTTTTCGTAGATAAGGCCTCGAAAGCACAGGCAACAAAAGAAAAACAGACCAATGGGGTTATATCAAACTACTGACTAAACCTCCCATAGGGAAACCATAAATTAGGGATCATACTAAAATACTAATTATAAAGTCAGGATCATACCCCCTTACCATGGGAGAGAGGTCCCAAGACCACAGTGGTTGCTGAAACCCGAGGACGGTACCCTGTACTTTAGTGCCCTTTCCACCATATCTCAGCACTTGATGCTCTTTGGCCATGACTGTCACAATTTGAGGTATGACAGAATGAGTTTCTTTTTTGTTCTTTACAATTTCAGATTTTGCAAGTAGCAAACTGGTTCTTACAGTGGACCTTCCTTAAGTTAGGAACTTTCACCTTTTTACTTAACACCTTCAGAGTTTGCTTTGGCTCCTGTGAATGGCCAGCATAACCACTTCTGTGCCTTAGGGCCCTTATTAAGCTGAGTCAAGGTTGCCTGTCTCCAAGCCCTGTGACAGCACAGATCTGCCAATTAAGATATCATTCATTTTCAGAATAAGGCACAATTTAAAACTTAAGAATTTTTTAATGTTTAAATTAAAAAAACTTTATTACAGTAAAAGATATATTGCCATTAATCCCCCTCTCTTCGAACACACTTATCTCATTATCTTGCCACTTTCTTTGTTTTCTTTTTTAAGTGTTTTTGGTTTGTATATGTTTGCTATACATAATAATTATATTCACCTTGGAGAAACTGGTACATATACATGTGGCATCTAATCATTTTTACTTCCTCTTCCCATCTCTACCTTCCCATCTCTCTCATCCCCAGAGTTTTCCATGTAATGTTTTTATACAGCAGTGACTGTAGGAAACAAATCACTGAAAGCAAAATCAAGAGCAAGAGAGGGGCACCGTTTTCTGCACTCTTAACCTCCTAGTGGGCAGCACCTGTCGGGCCGCATTTGGGAGGCCCACGTGACGGTTCCATGCAGGGCGCTGAGGGCAGAATGGATGGAGCGCGTAGACCTGGGCGAGGTCCTGCTGGCTCTTTCCTCCCCAGGCTGTCAGGGGGGCCCCGTGTTAAGACCCAGGATAAGAAGTTCAGGACGACTCGGGATGCCTGAAAGAAGACAGAGACGCATGAGCAAGAACAACACCGTGGCATCATTTGCCCATCCTGACCAACAAAGGAGGTGGTCCAGGCAGGGTGTTGAGAACACGCCCAGGTGAACAAGTCACACGCCAGAAACTGCAGGGTCTCAGTTGGTCTCCAGTTGGCTGAGTGAGCAGGCGGCCAGGGGCAGCACAAAGGACAGCTGCACCCACTGGCCTCTGCGTGTGTTTAGAGAGCTGGATGCCGTGAGCTGTCATTCGATGGTGGGGGCACCGCTGGGCCCTGCTTCTCGCCTACGGATGATCACCATTTTTCAGCAAATGGAAGGTGTCTGCATTTACCTTTTTGGGGCCAGACCAGCCCTTGGTGTGGCCGTCGGGTGCCCTTGCTAATGTCAAAGCCCAAGCACCAGCCACTCTGGGATAACGTTGGGCCAACACTGGAGAGTAATTTCAGCTAGCAAGTATCCAGGGAAATACTTAATAATTGCATCCATGATAAAATAGTGTCAGTGATCCACAATAAAAAGACAGGCGAGACACTTGTACCTTTTTAAATGAATCTCCCCGCTGTTGCTAACGTATAAGTGCTGTATCCTAAAATAAGACTGCTGAAGCAACAATGTGCTCATGACGCCCTTCCTAGGAGACGCTTTTCCTTGTGCCCATCTGCAGTCTAGGGGAGAAGAAACCTGAGGCTCCAGGGCCCGGGCGGCTGCCTTCTGGGTGAGCTCGCAGTTTCCAGCTGGCTTGGTGCGTGGGGAAGGCCCTGGTGGAGTCTCTGTGTCCTTCCTGAAAGTGTCTGGCTTCTCCTGCAGGGAGAGCACGAGTCCATGTCTCCCCATTGTGACTACTGGCAAGAGAAGCACGGAGTGTCATCCACGTCTGTCCTTTCCTCCAGGAAAATTTCCTTCCTGCCCTACCCAGTGACGAGACCATGTTAAGCTTGCCCCCAGAGGGGAAGCCACAGGGACGTTCGCTGGGACATCTTGTGAAGGAGGAATGTGTTCTTTGTCCTCTGCCCCTCTCTCCAAGGGAGCACGAGGACCCATCTCTAATGGACCCGTGTCCCCTTCTCTCTCAGCTTGTCACATTCTGGAATGCTGCGACGGGCTGGCCCAGGATGTCATCGGCTCCATTGGACAAGCCTTTGAGCTCCGGTTTAAGCAGTACTTGCAGTGTCCTTCCAAGATTCCAGCTCTCCAGGATCGGTGAGTAGTGCTATGACACCATCGGCAGTGGCCTCCGTGTTTTGTGACGTTCTCTTTTTAAACCTCCTCCCCGGGCTGTGCAGTGGGCGGACCCAAGTCCTCCAGAGCTTCCTGGCTCACAGACACCTGCCTGGTGCTGGGAGCCGGCCAGGATACCACAGACGAAAGCCAACATAGGACGACTCTTGGAACGCGTGGAGAACGTCTTGAAACTACAGTGATGGTAGCCCAGTTGCCAAAAGTGCCTTCATTGTAATACTTCGCTCTCTGTTTCTCCTGCACGAACATGGTTTCCTCCGTGTGTCCCATCGTCCTTGTCATCACAACTAGTTGAAGTCCTGCCGTGCGGGGCTCCCCGGGTGCTGCATTATTGGCCTTTGTGGCCTGATGGCTTCGGCGCTGTGTGCTGTGTGGCCCTGGGAAAGTTCCTTACACTCTCTGGGTCGCAGAAGCTTCATCTATGAACAGGAATACTAGCGGCTTGACAGTTGTTCTAAGTGTTAAATGAAGTAGTGAACATTAAAAGCAATTGTAAAATATTGAGTTTATTATAAAAATTGTTCAAAGTCTACTATGGAGTTTCCTTAGGACGTGAGAATATTCCACATGGCCCAGGACATTCCTTCTGTCATTGAACCCGTGCACATGCTCTCCTTGAGGAGCTTGCACAGTGAAATCTATTATCTCTGTAAACAAAACTTTATTTCCCCCAGGCTTCTTTTTGACTTTTTTTTTTCAGTAGTAGGGATAGAACCCACGGCCTTGCCTGTGCTGGGAAAAGCATTCTACCACTGAACTACCTTCCCAGCTCCTTTTTACTCTTTCCGACTTGTGAAGCCACATTCTGTGATGTAGTCATGAAATCTACCCTTCCTCCATTATTCCAAAGGCTGCTTTCATCTCCCTTCTCCTCCTCAAAAAATAGATTTTTAATTTCTTTCTCTCATCCTCTGCAAAGTTCCCTTTAAAACCTTCATTTGGAAGGTGGCTGAGAAGGACCCACTTTTCCAGCTGATAGAAAATTCAGGGAGCTGGGGTGGGGAGAGGTGTGTGAAGGGAGTCCGTGGCAGGAGGTGGGCTCGAGACCCCTGATCCAAGAATGAGTTAACAGAGGTTTTCAGTGTGATTATGATGGACGTGATGGTTAAAAGAATTCATTAGTATGCATCCATTACCAGGATAAATTTCAGAATTTACAGTGGAGTGGAAAGGATGTGAAGTGTTTATGGACCTTTTGAAAACTTCTATACAGTTTACGGATAAATATAGTTTATGGATAAGTAGATGTGTAGAAAGAATATAAAACAGAAGAATACTTCATGCAGACTCCAGGACATCTGAGCATGCATCAGGGGCGGCAGGCAGTGGGTTGAGTTAGAAATGTATTGCCAGTTGTATTCGTCCTTAATATTTTGTAATGAAAATGTTCCAATATCCACAAAGAATTGTACCAGTGAACACTTATATATCCAGCATGTAGATTCTACCTCTAACATTTTATTACTGATACCGTATATTTTTGTCCATCCAAAGTAAATATGATATGTGTGTGTGTGTGTGTGTGTTGTTCTGTTTTTGCAATGGGGGGGGAACTGTTTCTTTAAAGGAAAGGAAGCATAAATATAGCAAAATGTTAACACTTGTTTAATCTCATTGGAGGGTGCTTAAATATCTTAAAGACAACATGATTTTCTGTAGTTTTGAAATGTTGTCTTAAAGGGAAACATCTATTGAAATAATAGCAACATTAATTCCAGAAATATTCATCACCCCAAAAAGAACCCTGGTAGCCATTAGCAATCCCTCAGTATTCCTCACTTCTTCTCTGCAGTCAAGCACTGATTTACTTTCTCGGTGGACCTGCCAATTCTGGACATTTCATATACATGGAATCGTACTGTGTGGTCTGGTTTCTTTTACTTAGAAGGATATTTTCCTCAGAATTATCCAGCTAGTAGGGTCTGTCAGTATTTTATTCTTTTTAGAACCCTTAATGATGTTATAATGTGCAGGTGGATCATCTTTTGTTCATCCATTCCTTAGTTTATGGACATTTGTGCTGTCCCTAGCTTTTAGCATGTATGAATAATGCTGCTGTGGAATATACATACACACTTTTGTGTGGATGTGTTCCAGTATTCTTGCGTATATACCTAGGAGTGGAATCGCTAGGTCAAATTGGTACAGTGCATGATGTGTTCCCAAGATACAGATTCCAGATTCTTGTGCACGTGGAACAAAGAATTGTTAAGCATACACCTGATGGTAAAAAAAAAGCAGCTGCCTTTACTGAAGTTAACGGGGTAGGTGAGGTGAGCTCAGATGGAGCGAGTTTGCGCCAGCAGAAACAAAAAGGTGGTACAAACTGGGAAAGAAGCAGTGTTGGGGCAGCAGGGCGAATAGGAAGAAGGATAAGTCAGGCTTTGGGATTTAAAAGATGGGCACCCCTCCCAGGGGTCCTGCATGCTAGATACCCTGGAGATGACTCACAACCTGTCCATCACTTTGTCAGTCATATCCAGAGAAATCCGATGAGAGGGTCCCTCATATAAACATAGCGTGTGTGGTACTGAGGATTGAACCCATGGACCTTCGTACTCAGGTATATCGCCAGCGCTTTTTACAAATTTTTATTTGAGGCATGGTCTTGGTAGGTTGCTTAGTTACCTATGCACGTCACAAACTGGTGATCTTGGCATCTCAGCCTCTCAGAGTGCTGAGTTAACAGGCATGCCCCACCACACTTAGCCTACCTTAGCTGATTTTTCACGTTGGACCAACTTTGGATTCTTAAGGTAAATCCCACGCCATCATGATGTCTCATTCTTTATATGCTGCTTGATTTGGTTGGCTAGGATTTTATTGAGGGTTTTTCCATCCATACTCCTAAGAGATATTGATGTACAGTTTTCTTTTCTTTTGGTGTCTTTGTCTGGCTTTGCTATCAGGGTATTACTGGCTCTAGATTGAGTTTGGAGTTGCCTTCTCTAGGATTTTTCAGAAGAGTTTGTGAAGAATTGCTGTTAAATTTCCTATAAATATTTGTTAGAACTCACTAGGAAGCCATATGATCCTGAACTTTTCTTGGCGGGTAAGTTTTTTAAATTGCTGCTTCAATCTCTTCATTTGTTACAAGCCTAATCAGATTTTCTACTTGTTCTTGAGTCAGTTTTGGTCGTTTGAATCTTTCTAAGATTGTTTTCATATCATGTAACATTTAATTTGCTGGCATGCAGTTGTTCATGGTTTCTCATATAATCCTTTTTGTTTCTGTGTGGTTGGTAGTAATGATTTTTGCAATCTGAGATTTCTTATTTCTTGGTAGGTCTAGCTAGAGATTAGACAATTTAGTTGATCTTTCCAAGAATCAACTCTTGGTTTCATTAATTTTCTCTGTTGTTTTTCTATTGCCAATTTTATATATTTCCACTTTACTAATATTTTCTTCCTTTTGCTTGCTTCGGGCATAGTATATTCTTCCTTTGCTAGTTTCTTATGGTAGATGGTTGGTTATTGTTTTGTGATCTTTCTTTAATCATTAGATATTTTATTGAATAGGTGTTTCCCTTATGCACTTTTCTTGCTTTATTCTATAAGTTTTGGTATGCTACTTTAAATTGCATTCATTTTAAAGAAATTTCTAATTTCCTTTGTGATCTCTTTATTGAACTATATTTAGGAATATGTTAATATCTACATTCTGTGAATACTGCAAAATTCCTTCTGGTACTGATTTCTGCTTTGATTCCATTATTATCTGAAAATATACTTTGTATGATTTCAGTTTTTTAAAGTTTTGAGACCTGTATAATGGCTTAACATATATATGGTCTATCCTGAAGAATGTTGCATTTGTACTGCAGAAGAATTTTTATTATGCTATTTTTTTGGGTGGAGTGTTCCATAAATGTCCCGTAGGTCTAGTTGGCTTATTGCATTGTTAAAACTTCTATTACTGATTCTTGTGCCTGGTTGTATCATCTCTGGTTGAAAGTGGCATTAGTATCTCTAAGTATTATTGCTGAATTGTCTATTTATCCCTTTGGTTTTTTTTTTTTTTAATAAAGTTTATATCTCAGAGAAAACATACAGTCAGATCATTTTGTCCATTCTACCAAACACTGGCTTTTATTTGGAGTGTTTAAAGCATTTATGATTAATGCAAATACTGTTAGGATTTTCTCCTGTCATTTGGTAATTTTTTCTTCAAATGTCTTTATTTTCTTCATTATTGTGTCTTCAGATGTTTTTTCGGCCTCTCTAAGATGCCTCTCCTTTGGGGACCTCATTATGTTTGTGTGTCCTACAAGTCTCTGAGGCTCTGTTCATCTCTCTCAGTTATTTTTTCTTTCTATTCCCCTGACTGGTTAGTCTCAGTTGAATTGTCTTTAAGTTCTGTTATTATTTCTTCTGCCTGTACAAACTTGCTATTAAGACCTTCAAAATAATTTTTTAAACAATTCAGTTATTACAATTTTTAACTCTAGAACTTTTATTTGGTTCTAAAATTATTTCTGTGTCTATATTTGTCTTAGTTACTTTTCTTCCGTTGCTGGGACAAAATACCTGACACCCAAAGTTAGGGGAAGAAAGGTTTATTTAGCTCACAGTTTGTAGAGGGTTCAGTCCATAGTCAGCTGGGTCCGAGGCAGGGCGGCATGGCAGACACGCAGAAGTCAGCAAGGTAGGCAAGGAATGCAAGCAAGGGATGCAAGCAAGCAGCTAACCAGCTTCTCCCTGTATCTTATATCTCATCCAGGCTACCTGTCTTTAGGGTGGGCAGTACTCCTACCCTTAATCCTAATACCCTTAATTTTAGTGTCACATTCTTGATCCCAGCAGAACCATGCCAAACTGATCAGTGGATTAATTTAGTAACCGCACACTCTAGATCCAGCTATCTCTTACCACATGAGGCTTTGGGGGGACATCTAGACACAAACCATAACAATATTGTATTCATGATTCATCATGCTCACGTTTAATTTTTATATCCAATTTCTTTAGTTCTGTGAACATATTTAAAGCAGTTAATTTAGAGTCATTGTTTACTTACTTCAAAGTCTGAGTTTTCTCAAGGACAGTTTCTACTGATTGATTATCCTTTCTTGTTTGTTAGCGTGCTTTGTTTTTTTGCCAAAACTGGAAATTTAAATGATATTATGTGGCAACTCTGAACCAGATTGCTCCCCCTTTTCAGAATTTGTTGTTATCACTGTTGTGGTTGCATATTTTAGTGATTTTTCTGGACTGAGTCCGTAAAGTCTATATTCTTCATCATCAGCTATATCCACCGATGGCTCTGCTTGGTTAATTATATTACTTTGCTAGTGGTTAGAGAGATGTTTCCTGAAATCTCTGAAACCACAAAGTCCCCAGTCTTTTCTGAAGGCCACGTGAGTGTGTTTGTGTGTATGTGTGTGTGTGTGTGTGTGTGTGTGTGTGTGTGTGTGCTGGGGCATTCTCTCAATACACAGCTAGACAGTTGACAGCTCTGTCTTGGCCTTCAGTTTCTGCTGGCACAGAGTTTCAAGGTCATCCAGAGGTGAGAACCTGGAGTCCTCTCACATCTGTCCGGAGCAGAGCACAGCCCTCTACCTGTATATGGCCTTCTATCTTCCCAGGAACATGTTGGAGCTTATTAAAGTCCCCATAGAAAACCCAGTCCCAGTTTTTTCTTTTAGGCATCTTCATTAGCCTACTGTTTGACCCAGATGTTATCCACTGCTCAGTGAGCCATAGTGTTGAACAGTTGCCTCTAATTGTTTTTGACAAATGCCTACAGGGAAGAGAATTTTTTTGTCTCTTTGGGCAAGCTCAGAATCAGGTCAAATAAAGATAGCCCTAGCAAACACAAAGAAATGATAAATGTTTAAAAAACTAGAAATGCTAATTACTCTGATTTAATCATTACATATTGTATAAATGTATCTGATTATCGTACTCTCCTCCATAAATATACACAATTATTCTGTATTAATTAAAATAAATTTAGTAAGAGGCAGCTTTGGAAGTTGAGTCTTCCCAGGATGGATCAAATAGGCGAAATGATGATAGCTGTCTGGGAATGGGGCTTGAAGGTCACCTCAGAGCTGTTCTGCACCTTCTGTGTCCTGATTTTCACTGTGATCGAGGGCAGTTAGTTTCAATGCTATGATAGGATGGAAAAT
The DNA here is from genome assembly GCA_004026905.1 of Hystrix cristata. Taxonomy (NCBI): domain Eukaryota; kingdom Metazoa; phylum Chordata; class Mammalia; order Rodentia; family Hystricidae; genus Hystrix; species Hystrix cristata. The sequence goes on from PVJO010015720.1 coordinate 36,417, forward strand.
GCAATTTAAAGTGCCACAAAGATACTGTTCTTTTTTCTTTTTTCTTTTGGGTGCTGAGGATCAAATTCAGGGGCTTGTGCTTCCTAGGCAAGCACTCTCCTACTGAGCTAAATCCTCGAACTGAAGATACTTTTCTTATGGTTTGTTTTAAACTAAACATTTCCTGGACTGCAGAAAGCTTCTGGTTAATTTTTAGAGTTCTGAAAAAGTTTATTCTGATCAAAGTTTTTCTTTGGCCAGTTTTATCATTGCTTTTATAAAAGAGAGCATTTTCAAAGGTCCTTCCTCTGCCATTTCCCCTGATGTCATTCAGTCTTCCTTTTGGGTTGATTTTATTTTACATGAATTTCATGACTTAGTGAAATGTGTACCAGTACCTTGAAACCAGACCCCATGCTCCTGACACAGCCCAGTTTATTTTTAGGAAAAAATTAATTTTTCTCAGTTAAAATGTGCTTTACAAAAAGGGCTTGTCTCTCATCTGACTGGAATTTCCCGATGTGTAGAACTCTGAGTAGGGCAGAGATTTTGGTGAAATCACTCTTCTGATTTTCATATGCTCTAGACATAGAGTGGCAGAGCTTAAACTCTCTTTTCTTGGTAACTGGTACCGTCTTAGTTCATTTTTCATTACCGTAATACCTGAGGCAAGCTACTTTATAAAGAAAAGAGGTTTGTTTAGCTTTCAATTTTGAGGTGCCAGGGCACGGTGTTGGCATGCGCTCGGTTCTGATGAGGACCCTTCTGGCCACAACACATCATTGCTGAACATGTCAGAGTGAGCAGATCACCTCTTGAAGCAGGAAGCCTGAGAAGACCTGGCCCCACAAGCCCTTCTCAGAGGGTGCTCTCAATTGCCTGTGAACCTCCCACAAAACTCCTCCTCTTAAAAGCCCACTACCTCCCAATACTGCCACCCTGGGGACCAAGCCTACAACACATGAATCTTTGGTGGGTATATGGACTGTCACATGTAAGCAAATCTAAACCACAACAGTTACTGATGTTAGATATTTAGAGTTTACCTGGGGGCTCAACTTTTGGTGAAAGCCCTTGAAAATCTCCTTTAAACAGAATGCAGAGTCTGGATGAGCCCTGGACAGAAGAGGAGGGAGACGGCCCGGACCACCCGTACTACAACAGCATTCCCAGCAAGATGCCCCCTCCAGGGGGATTTCTTGACGCTCGGCTGAAAACCAGACCCCACGCTCCCGACACAGCCCAAGTGAGTACTATGCTTTTGCCCTTGGACAGAGGCCCTCTGAACTTCATTGCCTTGTCTTCAATTTTACTTTAGGCTGACATTCCATTTAGCTTTGGGTACAACCACACAAACTTTCTTTCATTGGAATTCACAAAGCACACAAATAAAAGAGGCTTTTGTTTAATATCAAAATGCATTAGCCAGGTGCCTTGGAATGATATTGTGATTCTTGAGAAATGAGTCTGAGTAACCTTCTCCATCCTAGGACATACCCCATCATACTATATTCTTAATGAGAGGAAGAGAGAATTCAAGATTTTTTAAAGCCCTCTGTAAAAAGGCCTTTTAATTATGAGAATGTTATGCATTTTGCTATTTTCTTCATTCCCCTCCAACTCAAAAATTTCCCTTTAACTCAAAATTGCTATCTAACATTATGATATCTCCATATTGTTATATGATTATTTTCCTTTTTTCTTTTTTGTGATGCTGGGGATTGAACCTAGAGCCTCATGCATGCTAAGCAAGCACATTACCCCAGCCCTAGAAATTTTTTAACATTGCCTACTTATGCAAATAATAATTACATCAATAAAAATGGCAAAATAACATTGAAATCTGGGATCTGCCCCTGAGAGGGGAGTTTCCTGGCTTTCTTTGGGTGGACTCCCAGTGAAATGGGAGTGTAAATGATTGTGATGTATATTGGCAGGGGGTCGGGTGTGGCTCATAGACACTGTAGTTGAAGTTCACTAAGGGAATATTGAGTGAAGTGGCTACTCATGGAAAAGCTTATTTATGGTCACAGATAGGTGATGGGGATCATGCAAACCAGGAGGAGTATGTGAGGTTTGATGGGGACGCTGTCCTTCCCTCATACCTACACAAACTTATTTGGTAAATTTTAAAATGAAGTGTGAGTCATGAAGAGAAAATTGGGTATAATAGAAGGTGGTCAGGGGTTGGGGATTTAACTCCGTGGCAGAGCACTTGCCTTGCAAATTCAAGGCCCTGAGTTCAATCCCCAGCACCTCAAAAAAAAAAAAGAATGTGACCAGTGTATCACTTTCCTATCTAGTATGGCTTTTTCTGGGGTGTACTGGGGATTGAACCCAGGGTCTTTGCACTGAGCTACATTCCCCAGCCCTTTTAAATTTTTTATTTTGCGACAGAGTCTCCTAAGTTGCTAAATTGCCCATGCTGGGCTCCAACCTGTGATCCTCCTGGCTCAGCCTCCTAGATGCTGGAATTATAGATGTGCACCACCAGGCCTGACTTACACTATGACTTCAAAAGATAAAAACAGGATAATTCTTTTTTTTTTTTTAATTGTGTACTTACATCTGTCTGTAGTTTGCAGGAAAAGAGCAAACTTACTACCAGGGAAAGCATTTAGGAGATGTGTTTGGCGAAGACTGGCAGAAAGCACCCAGCAGGCAAGGTGAGAATCACAAAACACACCTAGAGCAAAGGGGTGGTCACCAGTGGGTCACCACTTCCTGTGAGCAGCAGCGTGGGTGCCTGAGAATGTGTGCTGTGTACCCCTGATGAGACCATGGAGCTAGCGAGCGGGAGTGAGCAGTGTGGATCCTGCACCTCCCGCAGCACCAATCAGTTCACACCTGTCAGCATTCAAGTCCTGTTCCCTGGAGGCTGTCCTCACCCAGCCTCCTCTGCCCTAAGAGTTTACCTGCCCCTGCGCAGGGCCACTGAGGAACTGATAACCCCAGCGCCAGCACTCGCTTCAAAGGGGAGTTGGCAAGGCAGCTCTCCAGTTTGTTTTATACCAAAGCTCTCCTGCAAGGGGAGCCCCAGGGCCTCTACAGGAAGTCGCCCCTCCTTCCTTGTCTCTCTCCCTTCCTTCCCTCCACCTGCAGCTCAGGGGCAGCTGTAGGAGGAGTGTGACACCTTCCAGGCCGCAGATTGATGGCAGAGGCAGCACCAGGGATGTGAGTACCTCTGAGGTGCTGAGCATGTTAAGAGGACACACCTGTGTCTTAGCAAATGGAACGTGCACACCTGCATCACATGCTAAAAATAATTTAGCTGGAACTATCTAATCAGGTGCAACTATATCTAGTTTAGATATAACTACCTATTATCTAGATACCTAAAATTTATTTAGATGAATCCACATACAACTATAAAGTCTGCTTGCAATTATCTAAGCATACTCTTAACATAAATCTTTATTTTCTACAGTTATTAATATATACGTAAGTGTGTGCATTTGTCTCTCCTCTTTCTTTCCTTCCCTTCCTTCATCCTCCGTCTTTCCTCCTTTCCGTCCTTTTACTTTTTCCTTCCTTCCATTGATCAATCAATCAATTAATGAATCCATCCATTCATCCATCCATCCATCTACCCATTTGTCTAATCTATCCATCCTTTAAAGATTTTTTTCTAATTTAAAAATTTCCCCCTTCTCTGAGGGCCTGCTACTAAGTCTACAGGGTCTGAATGGGATGGATCGAATGATTCTTCTATGAACATAAATTCAGCCATCTATTGGTTTAACATCAAGCCTTGTCCCTTCACTGTAGAGCATTTATGCCAATAAGCAAATGACAATAAGCTTCTCATGTTTTCTCTGTGTGAAAGAGTACCATGCCTTGCCTGTCCAGCTGAGGAAAGACCCCAGTACTGGTCCAGCCAATGAAACGTAAGGTGGCCTGACTAAAGCCAGAATGTGGCTTTGCTTCAAAATAGGGTAGGAAGAGCAAATGAAAGATTTAATTTTACCAGAGGTACTTTTTCACTCTGAGCTATTCACCTCTGTCCTATATACATTTAAATGTATTTATATGACGTAGGCATGTGTAGATATAATTGTTGGAGACTAAAGAGGACACATTATTTCTGCTAGATATTTACTTTATTTTGAATGATGTCAGATTTATTTAAAAAGTTCTTTTTTTTTTTTTTAGTATATTTTCAAGTTACTGCAGCCAAGTCTAGGACAGAGAACTCAGCAGAGTCCCCAGAGCATGTGCGCCTGAGCCAGAATGTGAGACTTATAACTCTCAATAAGTTTGAAACTCTTAGTGGAAAACAATGAAGGTTTTTCATAGAACAAACAGGAGTAACACTCGTTAATTTGCTGGTAGCTCTTCCTCCTGGACAAACACAAACTCAATCTGCCCCGTGACATACACAAATCCGCCTGGCTGGGCACCTGCTGTCATTTGCAGTTGCAAAGACTGACAGGAAGGTCCTTTATGCTGTTTTGGGTCTTATGCTTTTTGAAATTAGTGTGGGAAATTCTTTTCTAAAGACAGGTTTGTTTGCAGTATGTACAAACTTAGCAAATAACAGGTGCTAAGTGAGGGTAGGTGATCGAGAAACAGCCTCTTCAACGTAGAAATTGCATGTTGGAAGAAGAGAGTAGAAGCAGGAGACGTCCCCAGGGAAGGGACGCTAGAACAGCACCTCACTGTCACATGAACTGGCTGGGAGATGGTGCCAGGCTGGCAGACCTCCAACAGCAGACTCTTGGGGAAGAGTTTTAAAAAGCTACGAACGGACTCTTGCCAGCTCTACTGAGCTGTCTGTAACATATCACGGCCCCCGGGGTATGAAATGTCCCCTCTTTCCAGAAATGTGAATGTCCCGGGGCATTCCGCTGGCGTGCTTGTGTAAGTGGCTTGGAGACCGCTCACACAGAAAGAGCGATCTAAGCAGGCATTCTCGGGCGACACCTTTTATGCCACCCCTGGGGGACAGGACAATCGGGAGCCTGGGCCTGGCCTTGTCACCCTTCGGCCAGCTAGAAGTCCCGTGGGGCAGCGTCACTGCTGTGAAAGAGGGACGCCTCAATCCTGAGCCCGCCCTAGACCCTGGCAGGGGGGCAGCTGTGTCTCGTGAGGAAGTCTCTGTGTGTTAGCAGATGCTCTGTAATTCATGAAGCATCCGTTGACATGGAACAAAAGGGCAGGGCGACTAAGGCTTGCGGTCCTCCGCTCAGTCCCTGGGTCTTGGAGGTTTGGAAAGGAGAGGAGGAGGTGGGCCAGCTTCTGCCTGCTAGACTGCCAAGGCCCCGGGCCAGTGCATCCCAGAATCTTCGACAAGGCTTCTGAACAGCACGGTGTCCGCCCTGACACTGGCTGGGAGGTTCCGCTTTGACAGGAAGGACTGGGATGCGTCCTCACCAAGCCTTACGCTTAGATTGAAAGTCGCCCCCAAAGTCTCATGTGTTTGGAAGATGATTGGATCATGGGGGCTTATGGCTGACCTGCTGTTAGTAGGTGGGGTCTGAATGGAAGAGGCTGTTCCCTGGGGGTGTGGCCTGGAGGGATAATCTCCCTCCTGGCTTCTCCCTTTCTCTCTGCTTCCTGGCTGCCATGATGCGAGCAGGTGTCTCTCCACTCTGCCCCTCTGCCATGCCATCCTGCCTCGGAGCCAGCCAACTACACACTAAAAATGTGAGCCGAAATAAAGCTCTTCTCCTTTAAATTGGGGCTTTGGGGTATTTTGTCCCAGCAACAAAGACACCTGCACACAGCATCGACAGCTTAGCAGAGGAGAATTTAGCTTTTGTCTGCGGGAAGAATTTTCTGAGGCGTGAGTAGGCTTACAGAAGCCTCCTGTGCAATGCTGGGCGGCCCGACCACAGGAGCCTGAGTCGGGAGACCATCCTAAGAGAAAAAGGTCGTTTTCTGGTTGCAGGGTCCTTGGACATCTACAGCACGCCGGAAGGAAAAGCGCCTGCGCCCACCCTGGGAGAAGTGCCCACCTACGTCAACACCCGGCACATGCCCCCGCAGGTCCCGCCGGCCGCGGCCAGCAGCGCAGAGAGCAGCCCACGAAAAGACCTCTTTGACATGAGTAGGCCTCCACTTGGCTCTCATTTTCTTCTCTTTTGGGGATTGCACTTTACACTTGCAATTACCGAGTTTTCTGCTAGCAGGGCTTCGCTTCACAGTGGAGATTAGCTGCACTGTTTTGGGCCAGATCAGGCTTGCAGATGGCTTTGGGATAATACGACCCTTTTGGCAGTCAAGAGGCAGAGCCGATTTCCCTCTCTTTTTGGAGCTGATTTTCCTCTTGATGACCTGCAAATGTATTGAGACCAACAGTATACACAAATAAATGCATTCATTTATCTATTTATTTAATATTAATAGGCCATTACATACAAGTATTGCATTATTTGCTAAGGATACAAAGACGAAATGGCCACTATTCACAGACCTCCCCACCTAGTACCTAAGACTGACACACAGTATAAACAAGAAATTACAGCACCTTTCTCTTATACATGTTCATTCTCCCTTCCTTCTCCCTTCTCTCCCACTTTTTTCTCTCATTCTCTCTTCTCCTCTTCCTGCCCCCCAAAATGTATTGAGCATTTATCATGTGTCAAGTATTTTTCTGTTGACTGAAGATATGCAGAAAAGTAAAACAGTCTCTACTCTAACGGGAATTAAATAAATTCACTGAGTGTACCAGCTAGTGAGAAGTGCTTTTGCGGATGAGGAGACAGGATGAGGAGGGTGGTGGAATCTACCATAGAGGGCAGTATGGTGGGGAATGCAGCACGGACTCGCTGTTTGTCAAGCAGATTGGGAAAATTAAATCATTCACAAGTTGAAATGGAATGAAGGTGGGAATTGTTTAAAAACTTGGAAAGCGCTTCCAAAGCTCACTAAGAACTTTCTATCTTGAAATTTTTAATTTCTTGAGAACCAGATGGGCCGAAGGGGCAGGGAAGAAGACGAGGGCTGGATGAGTTTCTGCTGTGTGTTAAGCACTTGTTATTTTATTTACTTTTCTCAACCACCTTGCGGGCAGATATTATAATTATTGTTGCTGTCGCTATTTTATGGAAGCGGAGACAGGATCCTAGAAGTTAAGCACCTTTGCCACGTCCAGTGCTTGGCAGGCCTGCGATTTCATGCGGGCGAGGCCGGGCGCGTGTCTTACGACACTTTCACGCGGCGGCGTGGCAGCAGCACTCTGTCCCTCACTGACACTAAGGACGCCCTCATAACAAAAAGCACGGAGCCAGGACCGGCGCACCTCAGCGTTCAGAGGTAGCTTACAGCCCGCCTAATCCGATCCCTTCATTTGAAAATGTGGAAACAGCCCAAGAAGGGCGAAGCCATTTTCCCAAGCTGCAGATCACAGTGGTGGAACCTCAAAGCCTGCACTTCAGTTGTCACATTATCTCCAGCTGCAGCCTTTTTTCCTATTTAATTTTGCTGCTTTACACCATGCACTTGAGGAGAGATGTAAAGCACTTGTCTGGGACTGGAGGAAAACACGAGCCAGAGCCACTTTCCTGCACCAGTTAATTTCTATTTCTTCTCTTGAAACCAGAGGACAAGAGACAGAAAGCAGAAGGGCCCTAGAGATGCTGGCCCCTTTTGAAAATTATGGGAATAGAGCCAGCACTTTGTGTTCTTTATCTTGACCCACTAGGAATAAGCAATAGTTGCGGTGGTGACAATGGGGATGATGTGAGGAAGAAGATGATGATGGTCATGATGGTGATGATGGTGATGATGGTGATAGTGATGATGATGGTGATGATTGTGATGATGGTGATGATGGTGATGGTGGTGGTG
>PVJO010015721.1:0-44195 GCA_004026905.1 Hystrix cristata
CTGGATGTTAGACCTTTATCTGAGGGACAGCCGGCAAAAATTTTCTCCCAGTTTGTGATTTTTCGTCCTACTCTATTAGTAATTTCTTTTGCCGTGCAAAAGCCTTTTAATAGGATGTGGTCCCAAGCATCAATTCTTTGAATTGTTTCTCGTGCAGCCTGAGTTTTATTCATAAATTTTTTTCCAACCCCTATGTCTTGGAGAGTTCTTCCTATTTTATTCTCTAGGAGATTTATTGTTTCTGTTTTTATGTTTAGGACTTTGATCCACTTCGATCTTAGTTTTGTATATGGTGAGAGACATGTATCTAGTTTTTGTTTTCGGCATGTGGTAAGCCAATTTTTCCAGCACCGTTTATTAAAGATGCCCAACATTTTAAAAAACAAAAAAGTGACTTTCCCAAAAACTAAAATCCAAGACTCCTGCTTCCTCATTGCCGTCCTTTGAAATCTAAGATGCTTTCTGTCAATTGAGAGATAGTTTTATGTGGACAATGAGAAAGTTTTTCCGTACATGTTTAGATGTCAAATTTTCTATATGCAGTCAAGTTTTTTATTTCCACAGTGGGATTCTGAAGGTCCTGTTTCATGTGCATGTGAAAAAGCAAAGTCGTAAGAGTTGCTCTTGAGGCCTACTTGGTTCACTGAGTATCCCAGAAGTCTCTGCTATAGAAGCAGCTCAGTAGCTTCATTATGTGCTGTCATAAATTGTGACTGTTCCATTCTAGGAATGTTCCTTTGTTAGATTTGTTATGATTAATTTTCAGTGCTTGTGGGATTTTATTATTGGATGTTTCTCAAAGACATAAGTAAAATTAACTCTTTGCACTTTCAAAAAATACATAATTCACATAGGTCTCCTTTCATCCTTTTTGTCCTTCATAATGAGAAAGATTGAAACAAATATCTTTTTTTTTTTTTTTTTTTTTTTTTTTTTTGGTGCTGGGAATCAAACTCAGGGCCTTGTGGTTGCTAGGCAAGAGCTCTACCATTTGAGCTAAATCCCCAGCCCCTAAATATCTTTTTCATACAGAAAAAAAATTAAGCAAAACCTTTAGCCTGCTTGCCTTTACATGTCATTTCTCTTACTCAAGTCCCAGCATCGGCCTCTTTATTTTTCTAATTTATGTTGAAGAAAAATCCATTCATCATAGTCCAGTGCTTGTTATAAATCAATTTGGCTTGTAGGCTGTTGTCTGCCAACACCTGACCTACCTTTATATTAATTTTTAAATTTTTATTTTTCTTCCAAGGTGAAACAAATGCTCAGATGTCCAGAATGACTGAAGAATTGTCAGGGAAGAGTGATGAACTGATTCGATACCAAGAAGAAATCTCCTCTCTCTTATCTCAGATCGTAGATCTTCAGCACAAACTTAAAGAAGTAGGTTCATTCATTCTTCCAACTGACATTTGTTAAGCACCGACCTAGTACCATGTACTCTGCTAAGTGCTAGGTACCTTGGGCAAAATAAACACAATCCCTGTCCTTTTTAAATGCCTTAGTCTGATTGCTACTTTAGTCTTATTTGCTAAGATGTCATGAATAACTACTTTCAAATCAGTGTTTCTGTGATGAAGTTAGGTTTTCATTGGGAAGTTGTGGTGTGAATTACTGACTCATGCTCATTGTTTACTGAACACTGTGGATTTTGTGTTCTTCCCATCTTGTTACCCTTAATTGGCTTTTGAAATGTTAAACCTTAAAACTGTGCCCAAGAGAGAAACTCTGAAGATGGCTTTAAAAGGGAGAGCATAGCTACATTTTATATGGGAAAGAATGCCTCACATGTCTCCTTTCATATGTTTTTAGCATGTAATTGAGAAGGAAGAGCTAAGACTTCACCTGCAAGCGTCCAAAGATGCTCAGCGACAGCTGACGATGGAGGTAATAAACTCTTCCTTTATTTTGTGTGATTCAGCAGGGTAGGAATGGGGAGCTTCCTTCGTCTTTGTGAATAAGAATTATTAAAGGGAAATTACCAGATACAAAAACAGCAGCAACAACAAAAGATTAAGGCAATATTATAAGATCTAAGTAGAAAATCATTTTTTAAATTGTTTTTCTAAAACTAATAATGGCAACATCATTGATTAATTGGGAAAACCTTGATTTTCATAAGATTCTTTAGGGCTATAGAACACTATTATCAGTCTACCTAATTAGCCCATTGGTTTTTAAAATAAGATGATTTGTAGTAGTTTTTGCAGGTATATCAAGAAAAATAACAAAAATCTCTTAGTTTCTGTCCATATATATTTTTTATGTTAGATATGATTTCATGGTGGTGTAGCATCTGTAAGAGTCACCTGAGAAAGCAAGTTTTAAATGGAGATTTCCAGGCACATTCCTCTCGCCACCAAGAATTTCTAATTTATTGGATGTAGAGTGAAGGCTAAAATGTACTTTTGGAGGCAAGTGTTGAGACTGGGTCTCACTATGTAACCCAGGCTGACCTCGAACTTGTGGCAATCCTCTTGCCTCCGCCTCCTGAATGGTGGATTACAGGAATGTGCCACCATGTCTGACTTAGAATGTACATTTTTAATAAAATTCCCTGGCTCTGGTGATTCCAATGAGAGGTACCCATACTACACTTAAAGACATTTTTTCAGTTAAAAGTTATATACTCTTTTATCAGACTGTGTATCTAGTTGTAAAAGAAGGTTCTGAATCCCAAGGTTGACAAATCCCAAGAGAAAGAAGACTACTTTCTTAGGATGATTGAGTACCCTGACATCAAATGTAGACTTTTGATCCTGTCACTTATAGACTTCAGAGATATGTTAAAGGAAAGATTAATACATGCTAAACTTGACCACAGCTGTTATACTTCCTGTATAAGTTTTTGGGCTGTGGACCATTAAATATTGAATTGACAGTTCTGATTGTCTCAGCTACATATATTTCAGTTTTTGCAGTGTCCCGTTTTTATATATATGTGGCCAAGCCACCCCTAATCTTGGCAGTTCGAAATAAATATACTGTATTTGTGTAGTTGGTTTCAGAGCTTTCATATTGAAACAGTACCCACAAAGCCCCCTGGATGAGACTGATACCCCAGAGATTGTGTGTTTCTCTTGTTTTGTGAAGGTGATAAAGTAGAGTACCATCCTGTCTTTCAGCTGCATGAGTTACAAGACAGGAACATGGAGTGTCTGGGGATGTTACATGAATCCCAAGAAGAAATAAAAGAACTTCGTAGTAGATCTGGCCCTGCTGCTCATTTCTACTTCTCCCAGTCCTATGGACCTTTTTCTGGGGTGAGGAACTGAGGAAGATGCTATGTATTTATTAAAGAAGTTTCTTAAGATAAGATTGTTCTGAGAGGAATATGGTTTATGATGTCATAAAATATTTCAAGAAGACAGAACGTGATTTGTCCTTAATTTATATGTCTGCATCTTCTTTGTATTCTTATTTATTCTAATAGCTGACCTTCTGGATGTGTTGTAATAAGTGAGAGGAGCCGTCAGGAAGTTAGGTTTAAATCTATGTGCTCTTGAGCACCTTAACTACAGGTCCAGCCTTTGGCCTTCCATCTGCCACTTGTCTAGATTAAACAGTACTCAAAATACCTATAACCTGTTTCAATAAATCTTGAGTTTTCTGATATGTTTAACTCCAGGTAGAGTGGAAGCCCTTTGAGAATAGGAATTATGTTTAATTCATTAATGATAGTATTTTTTGAATGATAAGAAACTTCTCAGTTTGTGGTAGAATTTGTAATGTTGGCTCAAAGAGTTATTTTTACAACCTGATTCTTTTTGGGGGGCGGGGGGTGGTGCTGGGGATTGAACTCGGGGCCTTGCGCTTGCTAGGTAAGTGGCTCTACCACTGAGCTAAATCCCCAACCCCTGGAACCTGATTCTTAAACATTTATGCTAAATCCTGTGAATTTTTTTTAAAAGACCAAAACTATAAATTTTAATATATTTTCTTTAAAATATGGGTGTAGCAATTTTGTTTTCTAATTTTTTATTTTGAAATAATTTTAAACTTAGAATAATTCCAATTATAATACAAAGAGCTCTCATACGTCATTCACCTGGCTGTCACTATCAGGAAGTGGGCTTGACACAGTACTTTCATCTGATCCACACAGTCCATTCAGAGTCTCCTAATAGTGTCTTTTAAAGAACACACTTCGTTTAGTTGTTTCAACCTGAGGCACTTTTGTTGTCTGTTTTTCATGACCTTTATAGAATATCTCCAATTTAGATTTGTCTAATTAAATTTCGATAATACATTTGTGGCAGAAATAACACCGTATTATATTCAGTGCCTCATATCAGTACGCATATGATGTCTGTTTATCCTGTTACTGGTGATGTTAAATAACTTCAATCTCCTGGTTAAGGTAGTTATCTATTGATTTTTTTCACTGTTAAATTAATAATTAATACTTAATTAAATTACTAATTCATCAAATAGTGACGAAAATCTGGAAATACTAAACCAAGTGATCAGAGTTAATGTTTTATAGAGAGATACTTTGAAACGAAATATACTGTTCCTCATCAAACTTTTGTCCACTAATTTTAGCTTCCATTAATGGTTCGAATATATCTGTTATTTCTGTCACCATTGCCAAGTAGCAGTTTTATAATACCATGATTTTTCGACATTTATTAATGGCATCTTTTTTAAGAGCTCTTCTGTCACATTTATTTATTCATTGTTCATTTAGTTACATCACTGTGATTCATGGGTTCCTATATTATTTAATGGATTATAAGCCATTTTTATTACTTAAGTCAAATTGTCCCAGATATGGCCAGTGGGATCTCCTCCAAGCTTACCTTGCACTTTTCGTCCCAGCCCTGGAATCAGTCATTTGTCCTAGGAGCTCTGGTAACACGTTTTGAGGGATGGTATTCTGAATCCAAGACCTGGGTGGTAGGTGTGTGTACCCATTGCCACTGAAGTACCATTTCTTCCCTCTCGGTGGATAGAACCAGGAAATTCATGTACGTATTTCATACATGCAGCCACACTGCACATATGTCTGTCTTTCCACCTATATGTCTTAAGAATCATGAACTGACACCAGTGCCCCAAACCCAGTCATCCTCAGCCCAGCTTCACTGAGTGTGGCACACACACCAGCTGAATTCTTACCTTTGACTGGAGGAAGAAACTTGTATATTTTAAATTTGTTTTCCTAATATCATAAAAACTATACATGTTTGCTACAGATAAGTTAGAAATTACAGAAAAGCAAGAAGAAATTGTTGCACAGAATCACAATTAGCCATTGGTTTATGGTCTTTCTGACCTTTTGTTTTTGTGCATCTGTACACAAGGTATTTCCTATTTATCATATTGGTCTTTCCACTGCATTCTTGTAAAAATATTTCATGAAAAAGTCGTTGGTTCTTGCTGAAAAGTTAATTTCTACGGTGTCTCTTTTTTATTCCCTGAATTTTAGCCTGTGACTCTGTGTATGTGTGTGTGTGTGTGTGTGTGTGTGTGTGTGTTTTATTGTAACACCAAAAATAGAGGCTTGTAGAGACTCTGTTAATCAATTTAAGAGCAATAATCATTTTAGGAATCTGAATTTTTTTTTTTTTTTTTTTAGGAATCTTTGGCAGCCGAGATTGAAGGGACCATGCGTAAAAAGTTGATTTTGGATGAGGAATCTTCTCTTTTTAAACAAAAGTAAGTACAGGTCACATAGTTGTTGTCCACTGGTTAAAAACTGAAAAGAAGCCATAGGGCCTGGGATATAGTTCAGTGGTAGAGCATTTGCAAGGCCCTAGGTTCAAACCCCAGCACCATTTAAAAAAAAAAAAGAAAGCCACAGTCCCAAGTGATACTAGGAAATTCAGTAGTAAATTTACGTACCATTCAATTTTTCATTCACACTGTCCTTACAACAGAATTCTCTTATTTTATGTTTATTTTCTACAGAATTAAGCACATGTGGCTCTTCTAAAGCACTCTGCTGGTTGGTAGTGATAATAATGAATGCTTCCTTTTTTGACAGAGTCCAGCAGAAACGAGTATTTGATACTGTCAAGGTTGCCCATGACACACGGGGGCGCTCTGTCCCACTTCCAGCTCTGCTACCCATCCCAGGGTCTAACCGTTCAAGTGTCATCATGACAGCAAAACCTTTTGAGTCTGGTGTACTACAGATGGAGGGCAGAACACTGCTGAGCCCGGGGAGCAACTCCAAGGAGGTTCCAGAGTAAGAAACGCATAGCAGAGGTTCTGCATTTCTTATCGCATTGGCATGTGAGGGTCATGTGCTCGAATTCCAACATTTCTCTGTACTGGCCCATGAAAGTTCTGGAACTGTCAGTTTTCATTCAGTTTTAATGCCCTGCATAATTATTTGTAGGATACATAATTGATTTCATAAAATTTATTGGAATGAAAAGACTTATTAAGGTCTTCAAAACAGAGTTCGCCTTTAACTTAGATTCTTTACTAGTACAGTGTTGTTGCAAAATGTAAGTGTAAAGCTTCATGTTCAGAGTACAATTTGTTTGAATCGATTTGGTCATCGGCATAAATGCTTTGGTGACATTGTCTCCTAACGATGTTCATTATCTCAAACAGTTCAATGCTTTGGGGATTCACACTAAGTTTAATTGAGTACATATTACCAAGTACAAGCTGCTCTTAATTTCTTATTTGTTTACATTCAGACTTTTTCCCTTTTTTTCATTAATTCAGTTCATTAAATTGCATGAACTAGAAGTTAAACCGCTTTCCTGGAAAGTCAATCAAAAGCCTTGAAAGACAGATGTTGGCATCTCGGGAAGTCTCTTTCTGATGGGGAGATCCATCATGTGAGGTCTTGAAGTACTACCTGGTCTGTCGTGAGCAGTATTCTGAACCCCAGCAGCCTTGTGTGTCAAATAGCCCTCACTGTTACACAGCTGTGTTAAGAGGCTCTGAGACAGATCTGAAGGGAAGACACATGGTGGCCAGGAGCAGTTGCAGCCCTTCCTTCGATCTCAGTTGTGAGACACTCTCCCAATTTCAAAATGTTGAAATGTGAAAAGATGTGCACCAGAGGACTATGAAGATGCAGTGTTACACAAGTGTTGTGTTTCTTTTTTAAATTTCCTGCAAGATTGTGGGCCAAAGCAAATCTTTTCACATTTTAATATTGTTTTGCAACTGGTGGCATATAACAGTTTACTGGGAAGCATTTTCTCCTCATAATGCATAAAATAATGGTACCTCTTCCGATCAGTAGATTCAGTGAAATATGAGAATATTTACCTTTATGATTACCTAATCTGACTATATAGATGGATATACGTGTAGTTTGGGCAACCTAATGACTTAGCGAGATCCTGTCTCAGAAAAGAAAAAAATACAAAGTGCTAGGGGTGTTGCTAAGTGCAGTGGCTTGGAGTTCAATCAGTAGTACTGGGGAAAAAATTAAAATATAGTATGCTGGTGGTTGGGTTTGTGGTTATTTATTTCTGTATTCCAGATAGCTAAGATAGCTGTCTTCCTTTTTAAGACTGGTCTCTTGAATGTCCACTCTGTGGCAGGAAGGGTCTACACTGTGCTTCTGACCTTTGGATCTGATCAGTGCATGTGATTCTCCATAGCGGCTCTCAGCCCACCAGCCAAGCAGGATCCGCTGGAGACAGTGATTTGGCGATAGCACTACATCGTCTCAGCCTGCGTCGGCAGAACTACTTGAGTGAGAAGCAGTTCTTTGCTGAAGAGTGGGAACGAAAGATCCAGGTTCTGGCTGATCAGAAGGGAGGGGTTAGTGGCTGTGACACCCCCACAGAGAGCCTTGCCTCCTTGTGCACTAACCAGTTGGAGGTCTCAGAGTTCGGCAGTGCCAGTTGCCTTCGAGGATTTATGCCAGAAAAATTACAAATTGTCAAGCCCCTTGAAGGTAATAAGTCATTAAAGACCCTTTCCAAGCCGTGTAGTTTACTGAATTTTCCTTTCCTCAAAATTGAGATCCACATTGTAATAAGAGTACTATGTGTAGAAGATACCTTTGTTTTCCTTAAAACTCTCTCTTTGGGCAGTCATGCATTGAAGTGCTTGGAAAATTCGATACATTCTCTTAAGTCCTCAGCCATCAGTTCTCTGACACTTTTAATATAAATGTGAGGGGAAAGAGGAATCTTTCCTGTCCTTTGCTAAGGAAAACACTTCTTTGATAACACTTTCCATGGTAAGATAAGTGGACTATGACAAACGAGAATGATGTAGAGCTAGTATTTCATATCCACCTTCCTTTTTCAAAAAAAAAGAATTTTTTTTTTTTTTTTTTTTGTGGTGCCGGGGATCGAACTCAGGGCCTTGTGCTTGCAAGGCAAGCACTCTAATCACTGAGCTAAATCCCCAGCCCCAAGAAATGTAATTTTAAAATTTTCTTTTTAAAAGAATTTTTAAAAAGAAAGAAATTTTTAAAAAAAATTTTTTTTTAATTTTTTTTAAAAACAGAAATTTTTAAAAAAAGAAATTTAAATTTCTCTTTTTAAAAAAAGAAATTTAACCCAGCATCTTGGTCACTTTCCTCATCACTGAGATTTAACACCTGACACCTACAATTTAAGGGAGAAGAGGTTTAATTTTGGCTTAGTTTCTGAAGTCTCAGCCCCTGCATGATTGGCTAGCTCCAAGGCATGCAGAGCACAAGGGAAGGATCTGGTGGAGAAAAGCTGCTCAAGTCATGGCAGCCAGGAAAGAGAAAGAAGACAGGAGCCAGGGAAGGAGATACACTCTTCTAGGTCACACCCCTGGTGTGACCTAACCAGGCCCCATGTCCTACCAGCACACTCGGCTGCTGAACTCATTAGTGGGTGAATCCACTGATGAGTGTAGCGCCACCATGACCCGGTCACATTCCAAAAGCTGCACTTCGGACCTCATGAGGATTTGGGGGGTATATTCTGGATCTAAACCACAATACGCAAGAAATATAATTGACTTAGAGGTGTGCCTGCCTGTATTTTTCTTTTTTCAGTTCTGTTTCAGTTCAGTTTCTAAGATAGAACTTGAAATTAAAATAAATTTGTTTTATGGAATATTGACAGTCTTTGAATCTTTCTCTGACATTGTCACAAAACAGTTCTGCATTAAGCAAATTTTGAGTAGGTGACCTAAAGGACCCTGCAAACTCAGAGGTTCTATAAGTAATTTGATGCAGGTATTTGTTAGTTGCCATTTTTAGGGTGAAATGGTTATGGTGACATAATTCAGTGTGATATCTGGTGCAGATGCTTGGGATCATCATTCATCCGAGTACCTTAGACTGGAACCAAGGGATGTGTCCTCCTCACTATCATCTCCATTTCCTGTTCTCCCCGGAAGCCCGGAGGAAGGAGAACCTTAAGCAGGGTGGGGATCTACACAAACAAACTATTGAAAATCCAATTTATCTTCCAACCTGAGACCCTGACTTTGGACTTCTAAGTTTCTATGCCTAGTTCTAGGCCAGGGAAATATTGATTTTTAACACCTGGGAAGACATACCACCCTCTGAGGGGCACAGTGTCATGATCTCAGCATCCTGGTTCCCATGAAGAGTGTCTTCTTGGTTGTTTCTCCCCTTCTTTAGATGTCCTTTTTAAAGTTACTTTTGGAAGAGAAATATTGTTCGTGTCTTCAGCATCTTGTCAGTTTTCCACAGAGAACTTTGATTTGCAAATTATAATAAAATACCTCTTTCTATTCTCCTTTGGCTTCCATATTCAGGATCACAAACTCTGCACCACTGGCAGCAGCTTGCTCAACCAAATTTGGGGACCATTCTTGACCCACGACCAGGTGTCATTACCAAAGGCTTTACTCAGTTGCCCAAGGATGCTACTATCTATCACATCTCAGATTTAGAGGAGGATGAAGAGGAAGGAATCACTTTTCAGGCTCAGCAGCCTCTTCAGGTAGAGCAGAAACCTGAAGTATCCAAACCAGTAGCAGGGATCTTCCTGCCATCTATCAGTTCAGCAGGTGGACCTGTTACAGGTGAGAAAAGGGTTTGGTTGAATATGGCCTAGTAATGAAAAGCGCTTTGCCATCTTACTGTATGGTCAGCTAGCTACCTCTGCTCAAACCTCACTGGAGTGTACTCAATATTGGATATATTATTACTGTTATTATTGTGCTACAACCTATCATTAGGGTTGTAATATTAATATTGTTATTATAATGCAAATCTACAGCATTAGTAACAACCTTAATTCTCTCCACTTCAACATAGCCAGCCTGTATAAGAAGATACGGCAGAGAGATCAGTTTAGTCAGTGGTTCACAGATCTTTTGGTCTCAGAATCTTTACGTTTAAAATCTTTGAGCATTCCAGTGGTTTTATCTGTGTGGGTTTTAGCTATTGATATTTATTACATTAGAAAGCAAAACTAAGAAATTACAAAGATATTAACTTATTTAAAAATAAATATTTTAATAAGCATTAATAAATAAAATTATAAGTAAATGTTACACAAATACTATATTCTAGAAAAGTAACTGTGTTTTTTAAATAGTGAGAAAAATAAGTTTTATGATTTTGCAAACCTCTAACTCCTGACTTAGTAGAAGATAGCTGAATTGTTAGATTTTCAATGTCAATTTCTACATTCAGTCTATTGCAACATCATGATGTTTTGGTTGAACACTATGAAGAAAATGCAGGCTTACACAAGGTAGCTGGAAAAAGAAAGTCTTTTCGGGTATTTATGGATATTTGATATTAGAAGTATATCAGACTTGTTAAGTGGTAATTTCTTGAGCATTTGTAGCAACGTGCTACTGAAACCCTGTCAGTAAATTTTCATCCTTTGTTACATTAAAATGCACTGGGTACCCTCTGCTTGAATATATCTTTTATTCATGCATAGTGTGGTAATTAATACACATTGTTCATTAAGAAAACACCAGTTCACTGAGTTAGGCAGATCTTTCAAATATTAGCACATTTCATTATATGTAGTTTATTAAAATCATGTTAATATCACCATGTAGCTCAACATAAAAGTATTTAAATATTAGGAAGCTTTCAAACTCTCAGCAGTGGATACATGTTTTCCGAAACCATAATTTTCACTTGATAGGTCAAATTTTGTCACTGGCAAAAAACAGCTATTTTTTTTTTTTAAAGAAAGAGGCTCACTTCATTCATTTTTTTGTTTTCATTCATTTTTAAGAAAATGCCAAATACCTTATTCTAAATAACCTTTCTGTTGTTTTTTCAAGTAAAAATGGTGTTCCATCGGGACAAAGTTTCAACTCAACTGCAAGTGATTTTCCTCTAGATAATTACTATCTCTGTATGCATCAGGAGTGCTTAATACATACTTCCCTTTCGTTACACAGCATAATAAAAAGAGTCAGTCACCAAGATTCAAGACTTAATGGGCAGTTTTTACTGCTTCATCAAGGACATTCTTAGGTAAACCTGGCCTTTTTACATACTGTGAGTGTATAACAATGACAATTGCTAGTGTAATCTGGTGACCTCCTTGATTGTGGTAAGGAGACAGCCCTTTTACCTACTATAGTTTTCGTACTAAGAATGCAAGTGTCAAGCCCATCAGAAAGAAAAGGCCCCATTCTAGCATTGCTATGAAAGTCATTCTGACCTGTGGACTCCCACAGTCTATGGACCACGCTTGAGAACCACAGCTGGGTACTTTAGATGACTAGATCTTGTTTTTTTGTTGTTGTTGGTTTTTTTTAATGTGTTTTTTCAGAGTATGGTTTTCTCTCCTTTATAATATATTTATATATTTATATTTTATGCCTTTTGTTTATAAAGTTTTAAAGGATTCAGCTATATACTAACAATACTAGTATAATCTATGTATATTTCATTTCCATACTTACGGACTTTTACTACAAAGGTAGTGGATTAATGTTGTGTTATTAATAAATAATGATGAGCTTTTTACACTATTAACCTAGTGTTTCAATTTTGTGTTTGGCACCCTAAAAATCTATTTCAGTTGCAACCTCAAACCCAGGAAAGTGTCTGTCATGTACGAACTCCACCTTTACCTTCACCACCTGTAGGATATTACATCCCTCTGATATCACTCAGGTTACCCCTAGGTAAGAAGACCTGGGAAATCTGGGGCAAAACATGAATTTCTTTTTAAAATTGCCTTCCATCTTAACACCCAGAATTTTAATTAATGTTCTGTGATCATTTGTCTTTAGAGTATCACATTGTATTTTCTCGCTTGATCATTATAACTCTTTGAAACAGGTAGGACAAATTCGAGTATGTATTTTGTAAAATGAAGAAACAGAGGCATAAAAGTTGAAGTTACTGGTCCAAGGGCAGGCAGCTAGCACATGGCACAGCCAAACTTGTAATCAGAGGTTGCCAGACTGCAAGATTTAAGGGGCTGGCCTCTGCAAATGACCACCTTTGCTTCTGATACCATGTTCAAATTCAGGGTGTTCCCAAAACCTTTCCAGCAGGACTCAGAAATCTGTGATACTTGTGGCTGCTCTTGTTGTAAGGAAAGGGGTACAGGATGAAATTATCTGAAGAAGAATTGACAGGGCTGTCTCTGGGAATTCTACATATGAAACTTTTCTTGTCCTTGGCATTCATTACTCTGCTGACATTGATGTGTGCACATGGAGTATCGCCAACCAGGGAAACTAACCCAAGCGTCAGTGTCCAGTAGAGTCTATAATAAATATACCTGCAGTTCTTCTATATTTTTCTTATAGTCACCAAGATAAGTTTTATAAAATTGGTTCTTAAAGGGACTTTTAGTACAAGTTGATGCCATCGTATGAATTATACAGTCGGGAAAGGATGGGCAGTTTTACAGTGAAGTAGGAAGAGGGAATTTAGAGGCTGGGCATGCAGAATATTGACTGCACTGAATCAGAGGTTCTTAGTTGGTTTAACCAAAGAGTAAAACTTATTTCAATGAATGTTGTTCTAGAAAGTTTATTTATTAATCTTAAACTTGTGTTTTGATCATAATCTTTAAAAATCATGATACGATATAGTGGTATTCTGTATTGAAATAGAAGTTTTTTACATACTGGTAAACACTTGTTCAGGGTGGACAACTGGCTAAAGAACCCTGTCCATTCCATCACCATTCTCTTAAGTAGATGATTTCTTAGTTTTTCTTGTTAACATAGAATAAGAAAAAAATACTCTAATGGCTGTCAGATCTTTTAGTTATCTTTTAATTTCTTAGAAGTGCATATTCCAAGTTAAAGTTGAGAAAAGCTGTTCCGTGGATATTAGCATTGTTGGAAATTAGGATTTCTTGAGAAGAATGGGAATGTAATAGACATGAATTCTTCCTCAGTGATGTAAAACTTTAAGAAGAAATAAAATTCTTCTTAGAAGAACATTTTGGGTCTCATTATGAAAGGATTGCATTCTAAAAGGCTGAAGGGTTGTTTACCCATGTAATTGTTTCTTGGTATATTCCACTTCATGGAATTAAACCTTCATAGAAATTAAATACCACCTTGTAATTGCTTTTTAGTCCTAAACTCTCCCACTTTTCTCTTAAGCTCTGGACTCCCTCTGCTGTCCTGTGGAAACAGCGGGAGCAGCTCAGCAGGCACAGCTGTGAACTCCCCCACCGTGTCCTACCAGCTCAGCATTGGTGAGTCTATCTCCAACCGGCGAGACTCCACTACAACCTGCAGCAGCACCATGAGCTTGGCCAAACTTCTACAAGAGCGGGGCATCTCTGCTAAAGTGTACCACAGCCCAGTTTCTAAGAGCCTCCTTCTCCAGCCACTCCCCAGAACCCTGGCCACACCTTCCACACCACCGAATTCCCCATCTCACTCCCCCTGCCCCTCTCCTGTGCCCTTTGAGCCCCGAGTGCCTCTCTCTGAAAACTTTTTGGCCTCTCGCCCAGCTGAGACATTCCTTCAGGAGATGTACGGCTTGAGACCCTCCCGTAACTCTCCTGATGTGGGGCAGCTAAAGATGAACCTGGTGGACAGGCTGAAGAGGCTAGGCATAGCCAGGGCGGTCAAGGGCCCTGACATGGGGGAGAATGGGAGAAGCCAAGAGGCAGAAATTGGTCTTCAGAAAGTAGACTCTGCTGTGTATTTAAGTTCAGGTAGTAGCTTATTGGGAGGGCTGAGGAGGAATCAAAGTCTTCCAGTCATGATGGGAAGCTTTGGCGTCCCAGTTTGTGTGTCCCCACCCAGAATGGGCATCCTGAAGGAGGACTGAGGCTCCGTGTGAACTGACTTCTTGTACAGGGAGGGTGACACATGAAGGGCAGACGTGCACTGATCCGTGCGAAGTGGTCTGATGAGAGAGAAGGGATGTTGCAGAAGGTCGTGGATGTGGAAAGAGGGATGCGGAGGTTGGGAACAAAGGTGGGAGGAGGCGTTCAGGGATGACGCTGGTAAATTGAAAGTGTGAGTGGGTGGCCGGAGTGTCTGGAGACAGGAAGGCGGAAGGTTTAATACCCTCCTTCAGTTGAGCTTTCTTGTCTTGAAAGTAAAAACCAAGTACAGAATAAATTCTAAAAAGTTGAAACCTACCAGAAATACCTTCCCTTCTGGTGAGCGAAGCAGGGAGAGAGCAGGCTGCTCTCAGGTGCTGCTCCCTGCTGGTGTCTGAACCGCGTTCAAGGTGAAGGATTTTGTGTATTCATTAGATCCAAGTACAGACTTCTTTTTTCCTTTCTGTTTTCAGGCCTTTGGGACACTGGGAGCCCAAATACCATCTAAATTTCTTTTGTATTTATGATTACTAAAAGTTCATTTTTAAAATTTGTATTTTTATACAGCATCCAAAAAAACCTCATAGATAAGGGTTAGGAGAGATTTACTTTCAGAAGGAAAATGAGTCATTTAGAACCAAGGAACCTTGTTTTTATAAAATTTCTTCTGGGTAATACAGTGGCTGAGGAATACAAACATAATTGTCTTTCAGATTTTCTTAGAGGCTGAAGGGTTAAACCAGAAGTGCAATCTGTAGGAATTAGATTATGTTGTATATTTATGTATTTAACTTTTTTGTAAGGAAAGTTGGTTGCAACTTCTTCCAAAGTGCACTGTGCATATTTTTAATGAAGATGACATGTATTTGCACAATAATTCTCAGGCACATTAAATTATTATAAATTGAAGTAAAACCCAGGTGCTTGCTTTGAGAGTATGTGTTGTTTTTGTTTTTTTCCTAACATGTATTAAACACATCTGCCTCATTCTCGGTATCTGTGGAATTAAAGAATGGAACTTTTTAATGGGAGAGTTAAAGCTTTTTCTCTGAGGTTCTTTTTTTACGAACTGAAGTGACAAAACAAGACCATCAGATTAAGGTTCAGCATTCCAGCAGTATGACACATAGCAGTGACCTGGGAGGAAACGGCTTGTTTTCTGGGACTGCCAGTCAGGGTCTGCTCCTGGCCAGGGGTTTTGGCTCCATCTAGGCCCTTCAGGAAGAAAGGCTGTAGTAGGGAGATGAGGGAGGTGACTTATTCTTTTGTTTATAAAAACAGAGGTGTCACTTGCTCTTTTTGGTGCTTAATTTGCAAATGTTTTAATCCTTTAACCTGACTTAGCTGAAAGGTAATTTTCTGAAGAATTCTTGATACCTACTCTGTTCCCCTTCTCACGTGATCCCTTCCTTCTCCCCTGCATAAAGAGTTTGTGCTCCAAAGGATGGAAAAGCCAATACACATGCACTGGTGAGAATGTGTGAGTTCTGTACCTGCTTTATAGAATCTTTTAATAACACTTCTAAATAGATTTCTTAAAAACAGATGGTGGAGAGATCTCCTTTGCCCAGTCTTGAATCTGCATGCACATTTAGAAGGGTTCCCAGGTCAGTATGTGTCCCTGAATGGGCCAGGCAGAAGAATTCCTGATGTTTAAAATTCCTAAATGTCCCAATTCATGTTTTTGAAAAACAGCGTTTGAATTTCTACTCTATAAATGAACTCTGGGTGCTTCCTTTAGCCAACTCTTAAAGCTATTCTTTTGTTCTCTCAGAAAGATGTCTTCCTGTTGTCTGGACATTTACAGTTTTGAAGACATCAGGAAGTAGGAAAATGTGGGGCCAGGGAGTAGTACAGTGATAAATTATCAGATTTATACATTGTGTAAATCACTAGAAATTAAGCTAGGTTTTGTAGTGTTTGCACTAAGTATAATTTGTATACTTTTTTATAATCAGTGCCCAGATAACCAGTGGAGGCAGAATGGGTATGTTAGCAGCCAGATAAGCACATCTGACTAAATAAAACCAGACTTAGGTTTTGAAATTAGATTGATATACGTGTTCTGTCAGAGCTAGGAACTGTAGGCCGGTGCGTGCTTGTCTGTAGAAATGAATCCTGTCTTAAAACTGGGTTTTGGCCTCGCATGCACAAGGCCCTAAGTTCAATCCCCAGCACTAAAACAACGACAACAAAAAACTGGGTTTTGCTGCATTTGCACTTTCTACCTAAAATCATTTTGGTACCAACAGAACTGTCTGCCAAGTGTGGTAACGGGCACTGGGGCCTGCAGCGGGCTCCTCCGCTCACCTGTGCCACACTGCAGTTTCTTCTGCAGAGTCAGTGGGTGTGACTTCTGTGCCAGTGTGGGAAACCCCAATCTGTTTTTCATTTTGTTTTTTTAAATTCCTCAAGTAGAGTTTTAAGTGGTTATACCTCAGGTATTTCTGAGTATCCTGTTATCTAGTAGGAGAAATGACCTTGGTGAGCTCAGAATTTAAAGTTCTCCTGAATTATGAAGACCCCAAATCTGTATAAATAGCTTTAGCCATGAATGTTTGGGGACCACTGTTAAAGTCATTTTTTAAATGATCTCTGTAAATGAGTGTTAAAGTCATTTTTTGAAAAAAGTTGTATGCTGTTGCCCTTGATTGACATAAACGATCAGACTTTGGCAAGGGAGGAAGTAAGTTAGAGGCAGCTTATGAGAGCTTGGGCTCTATAATAAAGACATATTTTACACAGTATTCAAATCTTGTTATTTTTTTCTAATTATTCTAGTACATAAGTGCTGGTGGGGCTCACATCACCTGAAACCAGGGCCCTCAGTGTGCTTTACTCCATGCCCTACACCCAGTGTAGCCTCCAGGGTTGGGCACAGCTCCCTCTGCCGGGGCAGCTGGGAAAGGCCAAAGGCCAGTGTGTAAAGTCTGGGACCTGACGACGTCAGATAGCTTTTGTGCCCCTCCCTTTGCTTTGTCAGATGTAAATCAAATAATAAACATGAGTAACTTAATAAATTTTCCCTTGTCTTCCTGTGTTTTTGTCCCAACTACTCTACACAGATAATACTGCACTAAGTCTCCTTCATGTTATTTTTTGGCTAGAAAACCTGTACTTGTCAAACCAACATCCCAAACAAACTACTGACAATAAGTAGTAAACAGAGCTTACTGTGTTTCATAAATATTTTTTAAAAATACAATAGTCAGTATATACCATAATATTTCCTTAGCAAAGTAACAACAACCAAAAATAAAATGTAAACTCATCAATATTCAGATAAGTTCAAGAGGACTCAGTGTGAAATTTTTCGTATAATTCACAATTTAATGTTAACAATCTTAGCTATTTAGAAATTGTTTTTAAAAAAATAAATATAAACGTGGTTGGACGTCAATAGAAAAGGTCCTTCAATACCCTCTTACCTCCTCCATAATGTGGTTTCTGTGTTTTTAAAGACTCACTTAATACCTATATAGAATTATGAACATTTTCTAAGGAATAAAGTATGACACTCTTCATTTAGGATATAAAATTTAGTAATATTCCCGGCATTTTTAATCGTATTTTCTTTCACAAATGAGTATCAGTAGATGTGTTTAAGACCTTAACCCTGACAAGGGCAAAGATCTGAGGTTGCCTTTGGTTGGTGGGCAGTGTTGCCAGTGATAACCATAGGGAAGTATGAGTAAATCGTGCAAAAGGTGATAGGAGGTGTTAGAGAAAGGTCCATGAACCCAGATATGTACAAATCAAAGTATTTCACAAAATTCTGTTTTCTTAGGGTTTTCTTGCTTTCTCAGAAAAATTAAGTCCTTAAAAAGCAAGGTTTTCGGATCACATTCAAACATTAAAATGGGCTAGAAGTTTGTACTCAGTTTCATGAAACTCACTACCATGGAGGTTGCTGTTTTCATCTCCCACAGAGCCCCTAATTCAGCCCAGGACTGTGACACTGCGGGACCATGCTTCATCTAGACCTCCATCTAAGTTTAATCAGAACTTGCACTACAAAACACTCTTCCTCCTCTGCTAATGCAGATGCTACCCAGTGCATGAAGATCTCAGTAACCTCAAATTAAGACATTGAAAGAATCAAGAATGGAGGTGCTCAGCACCTGGAAACGTCACATCCATGACCTTCCTCACCGGCTGGAGCACACACCTCAGACCTTACCGAGTCTGCACACAGTCCTCTTTTGTTTTGAAGGTCAGGGGTGGGATATGGAGAAGCAACCCCAAGACCTGAGGCTGCTGATGACCAGTGCAACATTCAGGGCCATGGATGTCCCATGCTCTTCAGTAAATGTGTCTGTGACCACTGTCTAAGAGTGAGCTTAGCACTCTGAAGCCAGATCTCCAGCATCTACCAGTGATCAAAGGGAACTGAGCAGGGTGGAGACAGTATCCAGCTCCTTAGAACAGTCCCTACAGTGCGACTGTTACAGCACTGTGAATAGGGCTGCACAAACTGTCCAGCTGCTCCTGGCCAACCATGTGTGGCACCTCAGGAAGCCACAGCAACACACAACATGGTGTCCCTTCCCCAGGTGTAGACTGATTTTGATAATGCAGCTGGCTGGACTTTGTTACACCATGGGCACTCTAGTCTCCTCTACCCCTGTGCCAGGCACTAATCCATGGTACTTTGGGAAAGAGGGGGTGCCAGTGTTCCCCTAAATGTGAGAAGAACAGCTAACACTTCACCCCTAAAAGACCACCATTTCCTTCCTTTTTGCTACTGTGGAGCTGACAAAGCTGTATTCCAAAAAGAAGAAAGGGGAAAAAATTCCAAATAATGGAAATCTGTGGCCAAGCAGCTGGGGTTTTCCTTCAGCACCTGCTCCTTTCTTTGTTTTCAGTCACTCTTCACTCAAAACTCAAATCCCGCTTTTTACAAATCATAAGAACACTTTTACAAATCATAAATATAAAATACTACATAAGGAATGGGCTTTTAAATATAAAATACTACATAAGGAATGGGCTTAAATATCCAATCCCTAGCTGAAGATGAATTTGGCTAGATGACTGGTCAAATCGATCAGTTCTTTATAATTTCTTTCTTCCTTTCTTTTAAGCTTTGAAAATTCTCTCTTCACTTTGTGGCACTTGGCATTGTGGTGGCCACAGTGCAACCAGGAAGCTTCCCTCCATCCATCCAAGGGGTGCATCACAGGAACATTGCTGAGTCTGCCCCAGCTCTGATTACATTGCCTCTGGACTTTGTACTGCATGAAGTTAATAAACCTCTTTGACTTAAGCCACTAGTGACCAAGTCATAGCTGTAAGTACTTTAACCCATTGCCCACATTCCGAGAAATACAAATACTGGTGTTCCTGGTGCGTGACTTGGTTCTAGACGCTCTTCTGACACAATATCCTCTCCCTGTGTGATCTCACTCCTTTCCTTTCCAATATTATCTACTCTGAAGACACATCTGTTTCCACCCCAGACTGTTCTTTTGAACTCTTGGAGACATCACTACTTGGTTCTCTTCCTGGCACCTCAACTTGTTGAAAACTGAGCTCATGATCTTCCCTCTAAGCTTGTTTGTCCCTCAGACTTTCCTGTCTCAGGAAATGGCACCACCACTGACTTAGCCACTGGAGCTAGAGACCCAGGAACACTACAGTCCTTCACCCTGGCATCCCACTGGTCACTGGTCCTGCTGTGTCTTTCATCTGTCCTACTGCTGCTCCTCAGTCAGTGCCACTGCCACAGGCCCCTACCTGGCTCTCCTGTGCCTTGTCAGGGCCCTTCCAACTGTTTCTCTACCCTCCAGTAAGAATGATGTTTCTAATAACAGAAATACTAGTCAGATTCCTATTAAAAGTATTGCTTGTCTCACAGAGGCGTAATGCTCTCCACGAACAGGTGAGACGATTCACTGTGCTCTTCTTGAGCACACTGACTATTTGCCATAGTCTGAGGCTCTGTTGAGCACAGAAGCTGAGTTGCCTCCCTATACCTTGCCGTAGCACCTGGCAAGCAGGAGACAAGGTGAGGTTGAATGGATGGATGAATTTAAAACAAGGTTTGTAAACTGGGTTTCAACCCATGAGTGAATCGTGAAATCAATCCAGTGAATTAGAATTAGCTTTCATGTAGAAAAACAAATAGAATATAAGCAATAGGAGTATTATTTCATGAAACTTTTAATTGCAAAATGTATCCTAGTGTGTTGCAATAATAACAACATAAGTAACTTTCCTATGGTGAGAAAAAGTAGTTTTATTTAGAAATTTTGAAACTGTTAGTAACTGAAAAAGCACCCCACTCCAGGAGATACTACTTTACAGATTACAAATCTTTGTGTGCAGGAAGAAAGTGCCTACTTTCCATGATAGCGTCTGCCTGGCAACTGTGGACATGAGCCAATTAAACCTAAGATACCATCTAATTCTATTTGCTCTGAAAATAGGTCTTAAATTTATTTTGTCTCACAGTGGATGATGAAAATGGAAACCCACAGGGAATACCCTGCTGTTGAGGATGGTCAACTTGATTTTTGTTTTGGAGAACTTAACTGGCTGCTTCTCCAACTTTCTCTCTTTAAAACAAAGTCCCCTGAGCCAATGAGGCGCTACCATTCTGTTTCCAAGGTGACAGAAGAAATAAACATTCACCCCTTTCTCCCAAGGATCAACCTTGCGAGTCAGGCCCAACTTTGAGAGGAGAGTGAGTTTCTCCTCTTGTCTGACTTTCATTGCAACATCAGGAGACTGACTGAGTTGTCTTCAGAAGTTCTTGTTTGTGCCGCTTCAGCCTTTGTGGAAGCCTTAGATTGGATTCCATGGAAGTTTGTCTCTGCACTACGCATACTGTGGATTTCTGCTTTGGTATCTCCACCACTTGGAATAACCACGGAAGTTCTGAGTTCTGAAACCTCTGAATTTGACCTAAAATGAATTCAGGTTTTGTGTCGGTGGGAAATAGTTTCACTATAACGTTTTAGTTTCTTTGAGACACTTGATCTGGGAAGGAACCACATGAGAAAAATAAGTCTTTGAGCAATCCAAGGTAAGTTCTTTTGAAAAGATGTTTAATTTTTTCTGGTTGTTTTTACTAATTAGTGTGTCACCAACTGGCACATCCCACCCCCTGGGTCTCAGCTGAATCATCAAAGAAATGCAGAAAAGGAAAAGAAGAGGGAGAAAGAATTCTTAAACACATATGCACGCGCATGCACACACACACACACATACACATACACACACACCTATATCCTTACAACTATACAATGTAATATCAAACCAGCACAAGTTCAGGAGATCAACCTGCACTGATAAGGAATATCTATTAGGTATCTTGTTACATAAAAAGAGCAAAGGGCAAATTATGCTCTCATTCATGCAAAAAATTGAATATGCACACACACAAACACATAGAACATTTCTGGCACAATGCCTAAAAAGAATGTTAACTGGTTTCCTCTTGGCGGGGTCCTGGAAGTCAGGGGCTGATGTTTAGGGGGTATGCACAGTTGCTGACAGTAAATGGCCATTGTCCCCAAGAACCTCAGATGTCCTTCTTGACACCTCAGCTGTCCCAAGAATTTATGATTCAGTAACTGGAATGAGTGGGAGGGAATGGGGCCCTCGAGTACCTGGCCAACACCCTGTTGCCCATGCCCATTCCACTTGCTCAACAGCCTTCTGTTTCTGGTTATAAAATGTTTTAAATATCACTCCCATGGGTATTTGAAGGAAGAGAACTTTACAACAACAAATTAATAAACACCAAAGCATTGTTTATAGTGGGAAAAAAGAAACAATCAAACATTCATCAATAGAAAACTGGTAAAAAATATAAATGAAGCCAGGTATGGTGATGCTTGCCTATAAACTCAACACTCTAGGAAGCTGAGGCAGGAGAATTGAACTTTTAAACCCAGCCTGGTCAACTTAGCAAATTAGTAAGACCCTGCTTCAAAAGAGATGTAGCTCAATGTGAAGGCTTCAATCCTCAGTACCATAAAGTATGTGAGTACATTCATAGACTAAAAATTCACAGACATAGTAACAAATCTCAGACTGGTTTTAAAGATTTTCTTTAAATTTGATTTAAATGGGGTCGGTATGGATGAATGAGATTATCCACATGTTGCTAATTGTTGAAACCATAGGATAAGTGAGTCGATTGTACTCTCTGTTCTATCTTGGTACACTTAAAGAATTTCTCCATTGTAGTCTGTGGGTTTTCGCCCTGCTCTATTTGTGATTTCTTTTGCTGTGCAAAAGCTTTTTAATAGCATGTGGTCCCAAGCACTGATTCTTCGTGTTGTATCCTGTGCTGTTTTGGGTTATGTTCATAAATTTTTTCCCTACCCCTATGTCTTCGAGGGTTCTTCCTATTTTATTCTCCAGTAGATTTAGTGTTTCTGTTTTAATGTTTAGGTCTTTGCTCCACTTTGACTTTAGTTTAGTACATGGTGAGAGACTTGTGGCAAGCCAATTTTTCCAGCACCATTTGTTAAAGAGGCTATCTTTCTTCCAGTGAGGGTGTTTGGCTCCTTTGTTGAAGATGAGGTATTTGAGTGTGTTTGAAGCTGTTTCTGCATCCTCCAATCTGTTCCACTGATCCTCAGGTCTGTCTTTTTGCCAGTACCATGCTGTTTTTATCATTGTAGCTTTGTAGTATAGTTTTAGGTTGGGAACTGTGATGCCCCCTGCCTTTCCCCTATTGCTTAGTAAAAAGTTAAGTTGAAAAAATGACGATATAAATCTAGTTACTGACATAAAAGTAGCTCATGACATTGTAAAAAAAGTTAATTTTTTCCCATTTATGGAAACTATATAAATATGTTTCTTTAGAGTAGTGAATTCTAGAAAGCATTAACCAAAATATCTTTAGTGGTCATCTCTCATCTCTTGGGTGTTTTTTTTTCCTTCAGGCTTTTTCATTATGCTTTTCTTCACAATGAGCCTTTTAAAAAAAATGTAATAGACAAATAAACCAATCTTCCTAAAGATGTAGAAATAGAACTTTCTATATGCAAAATTTCACTGATACTGCTATTCCTAACATTGACTTTTGAGGACCTACTGTGTGCAAAGTGGTGTCTCCAGAGCTTTCCTGACACGGCTTTATTTAACGTGTACAACAACACAATCCAATGTGGGCCACATCGTCCCTATTTTGCAGTTGAGGAAACTGAGACTCATAAAATAGTAAGTTCTTTGCAGCCTGCACCTAAATTGAGAAGCCTCTATACAAAGGCAGGCCCACTTGATTTTAAAGCCCACAAAAAAATGTTAGTACAGAATGTTTTGAGGGGAAACTTATAATGCTGACATTCTGAGCCAATTTTTATTTTATAATGCACAGTTTTCTAACCCTTGCCCACGTAGGTACATAACTAAACACAGCTGTATCACTGCGTGCATACCATACTATTTGACCTTATACTTCCACAGATTTAATGGTTTTTGTTTTGTTTTGTTTGGTGCTGGGGATCAAATCCAGGGCCTGTGCTTGCAAGGAAGGCACTCTAACCACTGAGCTAAATCTCCATCCCCGACTTTATTGGTTTTTGTTGTTGTTGTTTGTGTGTTGGTTTTTTTCCTTTTTCAGTTAGCCATGCCCCCACTCTTCCAGGGGTTTTAAATAATCTTTTTAAATCTGTGGAAAACTCCACTGAATGATTGTATCACACATGCAGTTTATTTATGCATTCTGGCTTTTAAACTCTAATACTATTATCTGTAATATTGTTGTCTTAGTTATTTTTCTCAGTGCTGGGACAAAATACTTAACACACACAATTTAAAGGTGGAAAAGTTTATTTAGCTCGCATTTTGTAGAGGTTTCAGTCCGTAGTCAGCAGCCTCCAAGAGAGGACAGCATGGGAGAGGGCCATGGCAGAGGAGAAACAGCCCATGGCAGGGCAGGCAGGAGGCAGCAGCATCAGGCTCCCTTTATCCCATTCAGGCTAGAAGCCTATTGGTTAGTGCCACCCACACCCAGGGCAGGAATTCCCATTATCCACACCCAAAACTGTGCTAAGCCAATCAGTGAACTAATTTATTATCACACCCTAAATCCATATTCACACGCCTTTCAGCCAACCACCTCTGAAAACCTCACCTACGAGCATATGAAGCTCTGGGAGGACATCTAGGTAGAAGCTATAACAGTTGGAATGACAATCACAACATTTTGGCAGTTTCACCTGTGGATCTCTTTCTTCCTTCTTGAACTGCTTACTGCAACTGTGACTGTAAAAATAGGGTGAACATTTAAATAAAAATTTTGAAAATTATTACAGTAAAAGACATTGCCACTAGTCCCCCCAAAATACCACCCCTTGCTTTGAACACACTTATCCTACTGTTCTTGCCACCTTCTGAAGCAGTCTGGAAGACCTTTCATGAGTGTCTTTCTATGGCCCCTTTATGTCCTAAATCAATTCAAAATGTTTACGCCAGTTTCTGTGAAATAAAAAAATTACAGTGTGTCCTCCTCATCTACCTTATTACTGGTTCTGGCACCAGGTGACTTCTGGCTTCTCCTCACAGTCAAAGTGACTGTGAAAGGTAAACATTGTCAATCAGATTTGGACATCAAGGCAGGCACAAAGTGCAACTAAAGACATTCACAAAAGAGGACTTCTAGACCCACTTTAGGAAGTGGCAAGAACAATGGGATAAGTGTGTTCAAAGCAAAGGAGAGCAGTTTGAGGGTGATTAATGGCAATTGTCTTTTACTGTAATAATTTTTAAATGTACGTTTAATATTTTGTGACCATACCTTGTATGGTTACAATCTCCCAGTTTACTAATCAAGTAACGCATATTCATCAGATGCCTGTTGGGGACAATCATATTCCTACCTGCTTTCGGGTCCCAAATAAATTCTTTCCAGGTTCTTGGTGTCCTGAACAAAGAATTGGACAAGACACGCAAAAAAGGTATTGTGGATTAACACTGAAGGTGGAAAAGAAGAAGGGGAGCTGGTGAACAGGCGCATAGCAACCATGAGAATGTGACAAGGCTCTGGGCTCTGGAGTTCCTAGATTGCTTCCTTCTCATGCAATAAGTAACCAGTAATAAGGTAGATGAGGAGGACACACTGTAATTTTTTTATTTCACAGAAACTGGCGTAAACATTTTGAATTGATTTAGGACATAAAGGGGGCCATAGAAAGACACTCATGAAAGGTCTTCCAGACTGCTTCAGAAGGTGGCAAGAACAGTAGGATAAGTGTGTTCAAAGGCACACGGGATGGTCGTCCTATTAGAAACTCACTTGGCCTGGAATCAGATTTAAACTGTCCTATTAAAGAGTTGTTTGGTTTTGTGCCAGATGTAAATGAAGAATCAAAAATGGCACTTTCCCGATTTGTCCCATGTACAGTGTTCAGGGACTGCAGAATTCTGTGTTCTGTAACTATGCCCTGGGTCTCCTTGACAAACAGACTTTTTACAGTTGTTGAGCCAGTTTGTCCTACCCCTAATCTCCTATCTCAACATTGTTAGGCTTGGTGAGGGGCATAGAAAAAGCCACAGTAGAAGGCTGGCCCTCAAGAACCATGCAGTCCAGCTGTGCAGGGACAACCTGACATAGGAGGGACGGTGCTAGGAGCCGGCCTGCCTCAGCCTCTCGCTTCCTGCTGACTGCTCAGGTTCACGGTTGGCACCTTTCCTCACAGGCCTAAGGAGATACGAAGCTTCTTCCTTGCTACAGTTCAGCCTCCTTCCAGACGCCTGAATCCCACTGCTGGGGGCGCATCTTCACCTCTAGGTTGCTCAAGCCTGTGGGCTTCCCTGACCTTGTCTGCTTGACATTTCCTGACGGGGAAAGTCTGGACAGTCAGACATGGCAGCCCTATCACCTGATTTTGAGTCCTTAGTGGCTGTTTACCTGGTGTCGGGCCTCTTTTCTGGCCCTAACTCCACGTGACTCCCGCCCCAGCACAGGTCTCCTTCTTGAGGCCAAGTCCCAGCGTCCAGGACCCTGCCGGTGTGTGTGCAGCACAGTACTCACAGCACGAACCTGTATCTGTGTGTTAAGTCAGCACTTAGAGGAGCAGCAGTCACCGCAGCATCCTCCATAGAGGAGAGTCGCTCTTCAGACCATGTATCAGGGTTTGTCAGACACCAGTCGTGTTATGGAAAGAGGTTTGATATTTGATTTCCCAGTTAGTCCTTAAGCAAATTTGTTTTAATGCAGTGCAGATATTCCTCATTGAATGATCAAGTTCTGGTCCTGCAACTAGGTCATTAGATGAATTGGTCGCTAAGTGAGAAGTTGCATGTAATACATACATTACAATGTTCAGAACAAAGACGTGGTCCAAGCAAACTCCAACTTGATGGCTTTGATTTGCGTGACTCTTACACGCAGCACCGTAGTGTATAACAGAACATGAAACTACAGTGCTGCACTGTACAGCACAATCAGCAGAAATTACAGTGCTGTGTCAAGCAGGCATACGGTACAAAAGACAGTGAGGCTTTGTCAACAAGACGTGCATAACAGTCATTGACTTAGAAACTGAAATTGTTTGTCTGTTTGTTTGTTTGTTTGAGATAGGGTCTCACTATGTAGTTCAGGCTGTCCCTAAACTCACAACGTAACCCAAGCTGGCCTCAGATCCACAGTGATCCTCCTGTCTCAGCCTTCTGAGTGCTGAGATTACAGGTGTGTGCTACCATACCTAGCTGGAAATTGAAGTTAAATCTCCTATCATTTTAATGCTTCTGTTGGACTATTGATTCTCAGAATATCTTTTGGTGTTTTTATTTTATATGACATAATCTGCTGATACCATTTAAATATCAAATAGTGTTAAAAGTTCATTAAGGGAAAGTCACCATTTCCTTCCCACCTCCACACTTACCAGCTGTACACTTCAGAATGCTCCTTAGGGGCAGTGAATTCAACTCCTTTAGCTTTTCTTTCGGACTTTAACCTCCTACTTCTAAATAATTTGCTTTTACTCTGCTAAATTTCTCGGATTGTTTTGGTTTTTGCAGTGCTCTCACCCTCAGCTATACTCCTGGCCCGCTTTGCTAACTTTCCGGTTTTAGACCTGCACCGTGGGCCTCCTGTTCGGCTCTGGCACACCCTGCTTCTGTCCCTCTCCAAGTCTTCCAGCAGTAGCTTACTGCCTGGCTGGCTCAACACGAGTGTTGTGTTGATACAGATAAGTGTGAACCTTCCTATAATTACGCTTACTTTCTTGAACAAATTTTCAACCTGGAGTAATTGCACATTTTATTTCTTAGGTTTCTGAGCTCTTTTGCCAGTTTTCTCCCCATATTCTCTGACTTATAATTCTCTGTAACAACTTACCACAAATTTAGAAGCTTCAAACAACACCGGCTTGTTTTCTTACAGTTCTTCAGGTAGGAGCTGGAAACGGGGCCTCCGTGTCTGCAATGGAGGCTGGCAGGACCATGCTCCTCCCCAGAGCTCTGATTCCTTTCAGCTTCTGCAGGCTGCCTGAGTTCCTTGGCCCTTCTCTCATCACCACAGCTCTGACTGGCAGTCAGGATAGGGACATGTTTGGGGGTGGGGGGTGGGTGGGTGCTCCAGCAGATCTGTCAGTGCCTCACAGCTTCACCAGGTTGCCCACCAGTCCTCCATCCTGAGGCTTTGGGGACCTTCAACGGCAAGTTGGCTGCTGCTCTTCGCTGCCCCTTTGCAAGCACAGAGGCCACTGTGCACCATGGTGAGGGCTCCTTGTGCCAAGCATGTGTAACCCCTAATGCAATATTGTCTTCTTTCCCATCTTCTTGTGCAGTGTTAACTAGACTCTCTTAGTCCCATACTCTTGTTTTAGCAGAGTTCTGGAAAAGGATGAAGATAAACAAGTGTAGTCAAGCATTCCCATTTATCTAATAGCTATCTTTTATGCCAACCCTCACAGTAGGGCAGGAAGTTTCCTTTTCCTCCTGTAATCTGGGCAGGTGACCAGGGATGAGAAGCCAGGGCATTCGCTGGTGCTGCACTTTGAGTCGCAAAGCTAATGCTCCAGAAGTTGTGTGCGTGACTGGCGTGGGACTTGCTCTTGACCTCAGGGAGTGCTTGTGTGGCCTCGAGGAAGGGAGAAGGTGTGGGAATCAGGGGGACTGTATGTGTTCCTGACTCTGAAACTCACTATCTTGTCCGTAAAATGGAGACACCAACAACTGTGCACTTAGAACCACATTTCTGCAGAAAGAAGATGGGGTCTGGTATTAATTTTTTGCTCCAAAAGACCCGACAGGACTTTTCGGAGGGTATCTTATTCTTTCATGTACAGAAATTCTACAAATAACAGTTATGTCATTTTCTTCTGGAACATCATCATAACTCTCCAAACTCCAAATTCCAGCCTAAATTTCTTGTGACTCCATTTCCTGTAGAATCATCAGCCCCAGTCTCATGTCCATCAAAAGAGCTATCCTTTAACGAGCACTTATGGTCCATGTAGTCTGCTCGAAGTACTTGGGCAACACAGCTGTCAGTGATTTTATCCCACGACTTCTTCACCCAAGTCGCAACCTCTTGCAGGCTGACTGCATGGAGTTTCCATTAAATCAGGTGTTAACTGAAGACTTTAGTGACAGGAGTGGCAACAAAAATGATGACAGTTAAGAATGATGGTCCACACAAAAGTGATGAAAAATTACAGGCACCAAAATCCAGAAAATTATTTCATACAAGCGTATTAAGGACATTCATTACAACAAAGGACTTACTGAATTATGAAGAGTCATATTAGACACAACCATGTGCATTTGTTACCAGCTGTGCACGTTATTCACTGGTTGTGTCTGTACTTCAGTTGGTCATTTGAGAATAAGTCTCGAGTTCATCTGTTTATGGAGGCCAGTGACGGCAACCTTTCATGGCTTTCAATGGTACAAATGGACTGCTGTGGCATGTGTGCCACAGGTTCGCCACTCATGGTGTTTATTTCTCACCCAAAGGCACCTACTTGGGTATTTACAAATACTTATTATAATTTACGTTATCATTTATTTTAAGGATTAATGTCAATAATACTTATTTATATTCAATTATGTAGTAATATCATTATTTTATAATTCAATATGTCCTTCAAGTGTTGCAACAGACATATTAAATGTGTCTGTCTGACTGATGATCTTAACTGTGGCTTATTTTGGGGGTAGTGTTTATATAAGTATCCTGAAAAAATCATGGTAGGACTTATTTTCCAGTTAGGTCTTATTTTCAGGGAAATACAGTATGTATCTGGCTCACAGTAGGAACCCAACTTAGAAATTTTGAAACTGGTTCTGAGTGCAGCCCACAGGGTATCAAGGAGTGAGGTTTATTCTATCACTAAGGCCCTACACCAGGTCAACAGCTGCCATTTTCTTTGGGCCTTGTCTTGGCCCTTCCCAGTCTCTTGCTGAACATTTTTGCTTCCACTCTAGGTGACGATGTAACTCTCTGCAGTTGTTTTCCTGTTTCAGTGGGCCCAAGATTGTGTCGGACCTGGCCATGTACCACAACCCTCTTGTCTACTGCACCTGCTGGGACCCCTGGGGCCTGGGGCCAAGGAAGCTTATCAAGACCCCTCAGCCACCAAGCAAGACCTCCTGGAGGAGGTCCAAGTAAGAAGCGTGGGACAGGCAGCTGCGGGCATGGGCTTCACCTGCAGTCTTCACTGTCTCACAGGGCTCCCGGCAGTACACTGGATGCAGCTTTCCAAAACTTCTTGCTCCGGCCAGGCCACATGCCAAGCCAGCCAGCCCCACAGACCTCAGTGCTGTTTACACAAGGATTCTCAGCACAGGGCAGCTTCTGGCAATATGCTGTCCCGGCCACCACCCCTCCTGGTGGGGCAAGTGCCCTGGCCTGAGGTCTTACAGGCCTCAGACATAGGGAATGTAGAAAATGCTTTTTAATTTCCAGAGTTCTCTTTTTAATTATGTATTTTTCACTTTCAGGCTAACTCCTGTTCTACCAGTTTCAAAAGAATACAATTACCTTCAACCCCCACCAAATACTGTTGCCCCGAAGTAAGTATTTAGGTCCAGAGGCAGGAACGGTTGGAGGCATGTGGGTAAAATCCCCCCTTGACCTTCACCGCCCTGCCTGATTTAAACAAATCTGCTGCCAGGCAAGCCGAGCATTGCTGGAGTCTCTGCATTCCTGCAGCGCTCAGGCCCCGCACAGAGATCCCATCGTCCTCCGCTCCCAGGGATCTCGGCCCTTCCGAACCAGCCGTGCTCATAGCTGTACCCATCACGGGTCGGGAGCCCTGTGGAGCCCCTCCATTCATGGTGGCCCCCTCACCTCCCCAGGTCACCTTCCTGTTTTGAAGATTTTCTACAGATTACATCAGTTTTCATCACAAATTACAATTTTTACTCACATTTGGCAACCTTAGAAGTGTAACTTAGTTGTAGGGTTTGAAGGAGTCTTTGTGTTTTATTTATTTGGAAACTATTTATTGAGCAATGCTTGTCAGGCACTGTATCTGGCACTGGGAAAACAGCCATGAAGACAACAAAGCCAGTAAAGCATCTACTGGTCATGGAGTTTACATCCTAACAGGGGTTGGAGGAAGAAGTCCAGGCCAGGTTGTCAAGCACTGTGCAGAGCGGGTTGTCAAGTGCAGGTAGAGGGGCAGGGCAAGCCCCTGGGTAGAGGGGCAACAGGACTGTGCGGATGTCTGGAGCCCTCCAGGCCAAGAGGACAGCAAGACAGAGCCCCACAAGGCCTGGCCCCTTCCAGGGACACAAAGGCCAGGGCAGCACTAGTGGTGGCAGGGAGGCTTGGTGGTGGCGATGAGCTCAGAGAAGGTGACAGAGGGTGAATGTGGCAGAAGGACAGTGGTCCCAGAGATGGCCACACCCAAATCCCTGGAAACTCCAAATATGTTGTGTTCCTCTCTGAAGAGAAGCTCTGTTGCCATGTTGCAGATGGTTTTGGGGTTGCTGATAGGAGCGGCCAGGCTGGATTTTCCAGGGGCCCCAGTGTGATCACGAAGGTCCTTATAGTGAAAGAGGAGGTCGGAGTGGTAGAGTCAGTGAAGGGAATCTGACAGCTGAAGGGGAGAGGGAAGCCATGGAGGCCTGGAAGATGAGAGGGAGGCACAAGGGACGTGGGCAGCTTCCAGAACCACCCCAAGAGCAGCTACAGGAGGAAGCCCTGAAATCCTGTGATTTCAGCCCAGTGAGACCCGTCCTGGTCTTCACGAGGCCCGAGTCAGGGGGTTCCCCACTCACGGGGCTGCCCAAGAAGGTCAAGTGACTGAGCTCGAGACCAGAGGTCAGGTGATGGTACAGCACCCTAGCTTTGGACAAATGCACCAGACAGTGTCCCAGAAGGCTCCAAAGCAGCAAAGGGGAGCCTGGACTCACCCCACCCACGGGGCAGGTTGCAGGTTCACTGACTTCCATCAGGAAAAAAGAGTCTTCAGGATGTGCCCGGAACAGGCACAAAGAGGATTATCAGGTAGAATTTAAAGTACACAAAGAAGCAGCTCAGCCTGAGAGAGAGGGAGGGGCACAGTTACAGCTTTGGTGTGTTTATGACAACTCGGGGTGGAAATCTGCAGAGCTCGTGAATCTGTGGACAGAGGCTTTTGATTACAGATGGAAGGCGGCAGCTTTTCTGCTGGGGTGACGTACGGTGCACATGTGATAGGGCTGAGCTCGGCCCACCCAGAAGGAAAGGTCAACAGGTTCTGTCCCTCTGGGTGTGGTGGCACACACTTGTAAACCCAGGACTGGGGAAGCAGAGGCAGGAGGATCACTGCAAATTCAAGGCCAGCCTGGGCTGCATAATGAGTTCCAGGCCAGCCTGGACTACATGGCATGACCCTGTCTCAAACCACACCCCACCCAGCCCCCAAAAAAGAGTCCATCTATTCTCAGGTGGAAAAGGCCCATTCATGGGAAAAGGGAACCGTTCCGTCTTTAGGACCTTAGGGATTTTGGACTGCGTTTGTGTCCTGAACCTGCAAGTGCAATTTTGCACTTGCACTTTTCCTTATCTCTTTTTCACTTGTCTCATTCTCCTGTTCTGCTTCATCCCTCGGCTCTGGCTGCTCTGAGCACGTCCTTGTCTTGCAGAATGAGTGTCCATTCCAGAAGGCGGGAGAAGGACTGTAAGTTACCTCATGTGAGTAAAGCAGGATGGGGCAGAGGGAGACGTCTGCCCGGCGCCTGCCCAGGGGACTGGGTCCTAGACACTCTGGGTGTCCTAGGAGGACACATGCATCACTCCTGGCCATAGGTAGTAGAACCACCGCTGCCCCACAGGAGACTTAGCTGTGCTCTGCCTGTGGTGAGCTCTGCCTCTGGGACTCTGGGGCTGCTGGAGAGAAGGAGTTAGGGTTAGAGATGGGACCCTGGAGAAATGGGGACCCAGCCTGGGGCTCCGGCACTGCTGGAGAGGCTGGGTCTGACACGGGCACAGGACCAAGATGAGTTTTATGTGCTGGCAATGCACTCTCTGGAGGGAAATCACAGGAACTGTCTGCTGTTTTCTGCTTTTCTTCCCCGCTCTACACAACCTTAAATAATATGCAGTCCTTGAGGACCAGGGATAAAACAGACAGGCACACCATTGCTCCAGGGGGAGCCAGGCTGAGGAGGGGAGGCCAGCGGGGGCTCAGGAGCGCCCAGGACGTGATGCCTGCGACCATAACCTGTCCTTGGGAAGAGAAGGAAGGTGAGGCAGGGTTCACAGCAGGCGAGAAGCTGTCATGCCCAGCTACCCTGCTAGGATTCTGACTTGAAGCCTAGAGAGAGAAGGAGGAAACAGACCAGTCAGTTCTTTATATATTATTTTGTTTTTTCCTCACAAAAGCCCTTTGCAACCAGGCAGGGTGGTGCACACCTGTAATCCTAGCACTTTGGGAGGCTGAGGCAGACGGATAGCAAGTTTGAGACCAACCTAGGCAACTTAGGGACTCAGCAAGACCCTGTCTCCAAATGAGAGTTGAAAAGAGGGCTGGGGCTGCAGCTCAGAGAGAAGCCCTGGTTTCAGTCCCCACTACCAAAGGGGAGAAAAATCCCTTTGCAGAAGAGTTAGTAGCTCCACTTTCTGATGAAGAAACTGAGACACTGAGATGCTAAGTGACTGTGGGTTGGTGGCAGAGCCAAGATTTAGACTCAGGCCTGGCAGTGCCAACACCTGAGCAGTTTCTAAAATGCTCTGACGCAATGGAGGATGCAGAGGAGGAGCTGAGCTCCAGGGTAGGGTGCAGGGCGGGGACTGGATCTCAGAGATAGTTTGGCTCGCACCACTGAGAGCGCAGAAGGGACCTGCCTGGGGATTCTCTCCCCACAGCTCTGTTTCTAAGGGGCGAGCCAGGCCACAGCAGAAGATTGGAGGGAGCCCACCTGCTGTGCCTGTAGTTTCACTTTACCTTTCACTTGGTGCCCAGGAGGTGATTGACGTGTTGCCTGGCTACCAGCTGGTTCGGAGTCAGGAGCAAGTTTCTGTCACCTTGGGGAATGAGATGTTCTACAGGGAAAGGCAGCTGGAGCCTGCGATCTCAGACAGAGTCAACATTTCCAGGTAACGTCTTTGGACTGCACCTGGCTTTTCCCCGTCTGACCTCGTGGCCTCAAG
Organism: Hystrix cristata; assembly: GCA_004026905.1. Lineage (NCBI taxonomy): Eukaryota > Metazoa > Chordata > Mammalia > Rodentia > Hystricidae > Hystrix > Hystrix cristata. Next base: position 33,715 of record PVJO010015721.1, read on the forward strand.
GACCAGCTCCTTTGTCACCCCAAGGCTGGATGCCCTGCCCAGAAGGTACCTTAAGCTCCCTCCTGCTCCTTCCCCATTCACAAGCTGGTCCCAGGGTCAGGACAGAGAAGAGGCAGTGCACACAAGCTGAGGGGCAATTGCTCCTGGGTGAGGAATAGGCAAGACTGTCATAAATTAATCGCCTCAGTTTGGTGTGCAGACCATGTACAGTTGGGGCTCAGGGAGACTGGAGAACACAGAAGCTAAAACGCTGCTTAGTTCCTGTTTCCGGGAGGTACAGGGTAGAAAGCTCTGGCCCTGCCCCATCCTGTGGAGCACAGCCGTCCTTGCAACACTGGGCTCACCCTGTCACTGTCCTCCAAGCCACACCAAGGGTGGCCCCGTACCCTTCAGTTCTGCCTCCTAAATTCTGTGTTCTCATCCTCTCATCTCCTCATCTTCGCATCTTCTCCTTTCCCAGCTCTACCCAAGTTGGGGCATCTCACCACTTACCTGCTCTGTGGAATGGTTCTCAGCATCTCCTCCTGGCTTTAACTCATTATGAGAATTGTTCTTCCAAGACAGAAATCTAAAAGGTCAAGAGTGACAACAAACACACATACACGCACACACGCACCATCACGTGCCCATCAGTTGGTGTCTAGAAAGGATACAACCACACCACAAGCAGTGGTCCCCTCTGGGGAGGGATTCAGACTGGGGACCAGGACATACCTTGGAGCTGCCCTGATGCCACCTGGACTAGGGAAGCCAGATCCGAGTCCCTGCCTTCCCACCAGTGGGGACATTGGCCTGTTTCCCTTCTCCTGCTCATCTACACCTTCTGCAAGAAGAAAAGGGATTGTGTACTTACAGTCAGGCCAGCATCCATAGCTACCTCTTGGCCTCATAAGAAAGTTGTCAGTGGTGTCGTGGTGCTCACTCGTAATCCCAGCACTCTGGGAGAATAAGGCAAGAGGAGGATGCCAGGTTCGAGCCCATCCTGGGAAACTTAGTGTTTTAGTTACTCTTCTTTCGTTGTTGGGACAGAATACCCGATACTCAAAGTTAGGGGAAGAAAGGTTTATTAGCTCACAGTCTGCAGAGGTTTCAGTCTATAGTCCGCTGGGTCCGAGGCAGGGCGGACCGCCAAGGCAGAGCGGCAGCCCACCGGCAGCAAAGTAAAGTGAGGAAATGCAAGGAATGTATGCAAATAAGCAATGCAAACAAGCAGCTAGTTAACTTCTTCCTGTATCTTATCTAGGCTACCTGCCCTTAGGGCAGGTAGCACTCCCACCCTTAATTTTAGTTTCACATCCTTGATCCCAGCAGAACCATGCCGAACCGATCAGTGGATTAATTTAGCAACCGCACACTCTAGATCCAGCTATCTCTTACTACATGAGGCTTTGGGGGGACATCTAGACACAAACCATAACACTTAGCAAGAGCCTGTCTTAAAATATTAAAGAGGGGGGGACATCTTAGGGACATAACTCAGCATGAAGGCCCTGGGTTGAATCCTAAGTACCACCAAAAATTAAAATAAAGTAACAAAGAAAAGAAAGGAAGTTGTCACCAGTTGCCACACAACAGGACATAATAGCCCATGCTTGTTCTCTGTCAAGCTATGAGTGTTACTTGTACTGAAGATCACATTCTAAAGATGTTGTTCAACTTTCTTTACCCTGGCAACCTCTTGCCCACATCTTCTCTCATTTCCTCACCTCCCAGCCTCTCCCTGCCCAGTTAGACATGGAACACTATTGGCCAAGGGGCCAAAGTCTCTTGAATTGAGGATGTCCCCTCAGGTCCTCTAAGGTACTTGTCACCCTCTCTACTCCAGCATAGCCAGACAGGGCTGGTCACCTACAGCTGTCATGCGGCCCTATGATAAGGAAAACTGTCGTTACCTGCTCTGAAACACCCTCTTCCTCCATCTGCAGCCAGTTCCCTGCCAGCATTAATCCTGTTGCCTGCCTTCTGGTTTCCAAACGCTCTACTTCTCCCTCTCTCAATTTGGTTATTAAGCCAAGGTCAAACCCTAATAAATGTCTGATACAGTCCTATTTCTCTTCTCCTTAGTAGGGCACCAAACCACCCTGCTCACTTCTGTCTAATGCTGGGTTGAGTTTTCATCCTCCTGTTACAAATTATATCTTCCAAGACCACTCCTCCATCCCATCACCCCTCTCTGCTATGGTGGAGCCAATGCAGAACATGCCCAGCCTCCCACCAGACCAGTCATTTGTCCTGGAGACCTGACGGGCATCATGTAGTAAACTGTGGATGACAGAAGAATTGCTTGTGCTGCAGGACCAATATCATTTGCGACCTTGAAGAACAGATCTCAGAACTGACCACAATAATAGAACAAATGAACAGAGACCACCAAGCTGCCCGGAAATTGGTGAGTGATCCTCACATTGGTGAACATTTTTACTGGCAGGATGAGACTCCTATGTGCCAAGCAAGAAGTCAGCCTCCTTCCTCCTGTGAGCCATGTGGCCCAGGTGACAGGACTATGCACCTGGAGGTATTTTCTGACTCCATCTCCAGTCACGACTGCAGTTCTCATAACTAGGCATTCTCCAGGTGTCTCGGGGTGGCAGTAACACTGTCTTCTCCACGAAGACAGTGCCAGCCCCTCCCCACTGGGCCTGTATGGCGAGATAAGCCTTGGAGGTTGCAGGCTCCTGCTGATTTGCTTCCAGGGAAAGCTTCCTGTTACTGTGAAGTGTCAACACCCTCAGAACTGGCTGATGTCATTCATACTGCTGTGTTTTCTGGATGCTCAAGGGAGCATTTAGATTTTATCATGTGTTCCAGCAGGGCTCTTCCTCCCCCACCTTGAGCAGGTGTGCCTGGAAGGTGGGCTGGAGCCATGCTCAGAAACACCCTCTCTGGTGCTGCTGAAACCCAGCAGATGGCCCCTCAGGCTCTAGTGTGGCTCAGGAGTGTCTGACTCCCACAAGGACTCCACCTAGAACTCAGGCTGAAGCCTCCCCTTCCTGACTCACTATCTTACTTATCTGAAAACCTCACAAAGTTGATGTCCATTAAAAGGAAATCACATCATTTGCATAACATCACTCAGCTCAGTAGAGTGGGTCATTAGGCAAAATGCACGTAACAGTATGGGCCCTGTGGAAGATATACTTAGAGACTGTTTCCATGGCAGGGCCCTAGATTGTGGTCTTCAAAATACTCCCACACATGGTGTGACCTATGGTATGGAAGGGTGCTGGCTTCCAGTGCCTATTGGGCTGGGACTGAGCCTTTGCTTGTGCCAGGAGTCCCTTTTGCTCCTCCCTGGAGATCAGAAAGGGAAAAGGACAAACCCTGAGCCTTTGTCTTGGCTGATAGTTGGCAGTGGCTGGCTCTGAGTTGGTTCCTTCTGTGACACTGGCTAGGGGACCCACTGTGTTAGAACGGAGGGTTACCCAAAAGTGAGCAGATCCTGCCTGCTAGAACTAGCGCTGTCCACAGGGATTGTTAACACTGGGCTCTGAGTTCCTGGAAGGTAAGTCTGAGTGTCAGTCCTCTTTGCCTCTTCCAAGTCAAGCCCTTTATCCAATAAAAGATTGCTTAATGGGATTGTGTGTCTAAGAATCCCAAGTTTACAACCTCACAGAGATGGTAGTCTGGCACAGGAGGCCAGACCAGCATTGAAAACCAGAGATGGTCTTCATGCTCCAACTTTATGAACTGATTAGTTCAAAACCGCAAAGAGCAAGGCAAGACTTGTCCCACTCCCTCAGTAATAACCCCTCTCTGACACTCAGAACCAAAGCATAAGAGGTGTGGGGAGGGGCCTGAGAATGAAGCAGATCTGAGGGCCTGAGGTCCTCAATCATGGGTTTTAACACCAGTCTCATTTCCAGCTCTGCAGTGAAATGGAACATCGCTGTGATGACATGAAGCGGAGCTTTGAGAACAAGACCAGGTAGGAACCCTGACCCACATCCCGCATGCTGAACGTTCTCTGGCCAGCGTCCCATGCCTTTGCAGGGCGGTGCCCCATGGCCACATGGGGTTGAGGGAGGTAGCACTGGAGTCCTTGTGAGCCGGCTGACTCCACTGGAGGCTACTGAAATGGAGTGCAGGGAAAGTTACTCCTGCTTTTCTCTTCTATCATTCATTTTTTTTTTCATTTCAATTACAATCTTTCTTTTTGTTGGTTCCTGAGAAGAGCTACTTTTTGTTCTCAAGGAAATTTATGTGATGAACAAATGTTTTCCTCAGCCCCTTCTGCTCCTTTTCCTTCTCTTAGCTAAGTCAGGGCCTGGCAAACCAGGAAGAAGCATGGGGGGAGGGACAATGACAAACCAAGCACCAATGGAAAGGACAGTGTGTTGTCTGTGGGGTGAGGAGAATCTCAGTCTGCGTCCACACAACCTGCTGGTTCCCAGAGCAGCCTCAGAAGTCCTGGTGGAGAGGGCACACTCCCGGTGGAGTTATCTGTAGCCATTTATTTATTTAGTTAGCTCATCTTTTAGAGCAGTCTTAGGGTCTCAGCACTTGAAGGGAATGTACAAAATTTCTATGTACCTCCTGCCAATCAGCTTCAGTCAGACTCAACCCAGAGGTGTACATGAGACTCATGATAACTGAATTCTCAAAATCAACACAGAGAAAGAATTCTGAGAACAAGAGATAGTAAACATATCACGTACAAAAGAGTCTAATATAGCTGCCAGCACATTTCTTAGCAGAGCGGGGTGAAATATTCAAAGGACTAATTAATAAAACTGCCTAATCCAGCAAAGCTGTTTTCCAGAAAAGAGAGAAATAAAAACTTTTTTAGACAAAAACACTGAGGGAATTTCTCACCATTAGACTCATCTTACAGAAACTGCTAAAGGAAATTCTTTAAAACAAAATAAAAGGCCATTAATCAATAACATGAAATGTAGACAAAACTTTATGGTATAAGTAAAACAGAATGGGATTCAGAAAACATTCAGACTGTGATGGTGGTGTGTAAGGTAATTTCACCCCAAGTAAGAAGGTCAAAAGACAAAAGTATTTTATCACAACTAGAGCTAAATAAGGCATAAACATTGCAATGAATTTAAAGCAAACAGATGTAGAAGGCATATACAAACAATGCCATCCAAAAGCAACAGACTGCAGGCTCTTCTCAAGTGCACATGGAACGCTCTCCAGACCGGGTCACACATTAGAGCACCACACAAGCCTCAACAAAACTAACCCGTTTCCCATTTGCCCCAAGAATACTGCCAGCAGCACCTGCAGCTGTAGCATGTCACCCTGAGATAACTTGCAGATTACAGTGCTAGCCTTACTCCCAAAGTAGGCCATGAAATAGCTCACTTTTATTATTATTCTCACATTGTTCCAGGATGCCAATAGTCTTTAGAACAAAAGACCTCATCATATTTACAGCATTCTGTTTTTAGTAATGGTAAAATAAAGTAATTCTCATCACTGGAAATGTTAAATCCTAGAAAATGTAGCATGCGTATGTGTGATATTAACATGTTTACATTACATAAAGATTGCAAAAATGTTCTATGTAGAAATAATTTCAAGAACCATTTTATATTTTATTTTTGCATTGAAAACCAGTCAGATTTGCCTCAGCCTCAAAGAATGTGTTTATGTAAAATTAAATTAACACTGGCTGCAAGCCATGCTCTTTTTCCTAAATGGGTGAAGATTGAAATTATATCAGTTGTATAATTATATCAACCACAATGGTGTGAAACTAGAAATCAACAACAGGAAGAATTTTAGAAAATTCACAAATACATGGAAATTAAACAACATGCTTCTGAACCACAAATAGGTCAATGAAGAAATTAAAAAGGAAATTAAAAAATATCTCAAGACAAATGAAAATAGAAACACAGCATACCAATGGTTTTATATAAAATAGTAAAAATAGTGCTAAGAGGAAAGTTTATAGCAGTATTTACATCAAAGAAGAAGGATTTTAAATAAGCAGCCTAACATTACACTTGAAGAAGTAGAAAAAGAACAAACTAAGTCCAAAGTTAGCAGAAGGAAGGAAATAACAATGATCACAGTAGAAACAAATGAAATTGAGACTAGAAAACACAAGTGATCAGCAAAACTAACAGTCGATTTTTGAAATGATAAACAAAACTTAGTAGATTAAGACAAAAGACAGAAGACAACTCAGAAATGAAAGCGAGACATTACAACTGAACCACAGAGGTCTAGAAGATGATAGGAGACTTCTACAAGTAATTAGATTCCAACCAATGGAAGAATTTCTAAGAAAGGGTAAATTCCTAGAAACGTACAGCATACCAAGGCTGCATGATACAGAGAGGGAATATCTGAATGACTGGTTAGAGACCACCACACCCACAGAGAACAAACTGACTCCTGGGCCCTTAACCTGTTACTTTTGAAAGCATGATTTGTATTTTCTTCTGAGTCGGGGACCTAGAAGCTGGGCCTGCTGATGCCTAGTGGGTAAGTAAAAGCAGGATAAAGCTTGGCATCTCTACCTTCATTTATATGAATACCTTAAGACTCTGGGATCCCTCCCTGCTCGGGATGACAAGATTTTCTACATAAATTTACCTCACCTGTCTCATCCCCCTCAAGACTGAGGACACCAATATAAGAGTGACTAAAGTAATTTTCAGAATGTGCTGGGACACTCAATTACCAGCTTTTACAGCAGCCCATTTCCAGATGCCTTGGAGCAATACCTGGAAAGCTCCAGAGAGTGTCCTAAACCCCCATGGCCTCAGGTCCAGGAAGAAGTCACAAGACTACCCATGACAAGGTCACCTACTGAGTCAGAGCAGTCACCTCATGACAAACCAAAGCTGCCCCTCTCAAAAAAGGACAGTCACCTCATGGGACTCGAATTACCCCTTAAGCCAGGAGGATTCTTCCAGAGTTACAAGCCTGGGCAGAGATGAGGACACTGGACCCCAGCCAACCACAGTGCCCCATTAACCAGTCCTCTCCCTCTACAAATGGGCTGATCTCATCCACCTTTTTGAACCTGTGCCCCTTTGCTCCTCAGACTGAAGCCCTTTCCTTATCTCTTCTTACTTTCTTTGTCAGAGCTGTGCTCTACTTCATTTTTTTTTACTTTCCAATTAAAGCTTTTTCCTATAAATTCTTGCTGTATGCTTCTGCTTTAATTTGCATTATCACTCACTGCAGCAAAGACCTAGGCTTGCCAGTGACACAAACAGGCCAATAATGACTAACAAGATTCAATTAGTAATAAAAAATAGTCTCCCATCCTGTGGTGGACTTATTGTGGCTAGCTTGAGCAGGAACACCCAGCTGGACTGCGTCAGTGTGGTTCTGGGTGTAGAGGATCCACCTGAGGATTGTTGCCAACACAACATAAAAGAGAACAAGAGCGGTAGATAGCAGCCGGCTGCTTCCCAGGAGAAACTCAGCTGCATTTGGTTCTCCCAAAGGGACTGCTCTCCTCATGGGAGGAGCTTGGGGCCTTGTTGTCATCGGGGATGGCTGCTATTTGCTTCAGGGGAGCTCTGGTCTTATCTGCACTGTGAGCATCATATCCTGGCTCCAGCATAGATTTCTTCAGCCTGTTAGTGCAGACACGGATGTATGCCAGATATTGCTGTAGGCTCTCAGTCCTTGATTGGATCTTTTAGGTCTCCAGTGCATAGATAAATGTTCTGCAGCAGCTTGTGTGCGTTTGGCTTGTGTGTGTGAATATTGTAACTTGTGCTTGTCCTGTATTAAATCTGCTGTCTTGCAAACCATTGACTCTAGAAAGGTAACTGATACAGAGCCAAGAAAAGCACAAAAACAAACTTCTATTGAGTTCTGCCAAACTTTTAGAGAAGAGCTAATATCAGTCCTTCCCAAACTGTTCCAAAAAACTGAAGAGAGAATACTTCCAAACTCTTCTTACAAGGCCAGCATTACCCTGATACCGAAGTCAGAAAAAAGACATTATGAGAAAGTTACAGATCAACATCCTTAATGCATATCTATGCAAAAATCTTCAACAAAATACCAGCGAGCCAATTCAACAACACATTTAGTTTGATACCTCTCAAAAGAAGACATATAGATGGCCAATACAGTTAAGTTCCCAATTTAGGAACTTTCCAGTTGCAAACTTTCACAGATACAAATGGGCCTCAAATTATGAAAAATAGTAGGTGTGAACAAATCGTGGGCATAGCTTATGTGTCTACCTTACCATTCTAAGGAAACTGTAAAGTAAAAATAGTTTATTTACAGTAGTTTTGTGTGTGTGTGTGTTTGGTTTCTTTATACTTTACATTGTATATTTGTGTACAGGAATGCTATTGATTTTTGAGTGTTGACTTTGTATCCAGCTATGCAGCTGAACTTGATTATTAAATCTAGAAGTCCCTTGGTGGAGATTTCGGGGTCTTCTATGTTGAGTATCATGTCATCTGCAAGTAATGATAATGTAACTTCTTCCTTTCCTATCCTTATTCCTTTTCTTTCTTTCTCTTGTCTAATTGCTCTGGCTAATGTTTCCAGAACTATATTCAATAGAACTGGGAATAGTGGACATCCTTGTATTGTTCTGATTTTAGAGTAAAAGTTTTCAATTTTTGACCATTTAGTATGTGTTGGCTATCAGTTTGTCTTAGATGGCTTTTATCAGATTGAGATAAAGACCATCTATTTCAATTTTCCGTAGGACTTTTTTTTTTTTTTATCATGAATGGGTGTTGAACTTTGTCAAATGCTTTCTCTGCATCTGTTCAAATGATCATGTGATTTTTGTCCTTGGCTCTGTTGATATGGTGTATTACATTTACTGATTTGCATATGTTGAACCATCCCTGCATCTCTGGGATGAATCCTATTTGGTCATGGTGTATAATCTTCATGATGATTTGCTGCATTCTGTTTGCCAGTATCTTTTTTTTTTTTTTTGGGGTGCCAGGGATTGAACTCAGGACCTTGTGCTTGCAAGGCTGTTTGCCAGTATCTTATTGAGGATTTTTGTGTCTATGTTCATCAGGGAGATTGGCCTGTAGTTCTCTTTTTTGGTTGGATTCGTCTGTGGTTTTGGTATCAGGGTAATGCTTGCTTCCAGGAAAGACTTTAGGAGTATTGCTTCCCTTTAAATTTCATTAAGAGTTTGAGGAGTAGTGGTATTAGATCTTCTCTAAATTTCTTGTAGAATTCAGCAGTGAATCTGGGCTTTTCTTTGTTGATAGGTTTTTTGTTACATCTTCAATTTAATTAACTGATATTGGGTTATTTAGAATTTTTATATCTTGTTGATTCAGCTTTGATAATTTATATGTACGTAGGAATCTGTCCATTTCTCCTGTGTTTTCCATCTTACTTGAGTACAGGTTCTCAAAATAGGTGTTGATCTGGATTTCTGCAGGGTCTGTTGTGATTTCACCCTTTTCATTCTTAATTGCATGAATCTGAGTCTTTTCTTTCCTTTTTTGATAAGATTGGCTCGAGGCTTGTCAATTTTGTTTATTTTTTCCTTGCTCTTGGATAGGAAGAACCAATATAGTGAAAATGGCTATACTCCCAAAATTGTTATACAGATTTAATGCAATCTCAATCAAATAGCATACCTCACACAATTAGAAAAAAAATCCTAAAATTCATTTGGAACCATAAGACACCTAGAATAGGAAAAACAATACTGGATAACAAAGGCAAGGAAGGGAGCATCACAATCCCTGAGTGAAATTATACTACAAATTATACTACAAAGTTACTGTTACAAAAACAGCATGGTACTGGCAAAAAAAAAAAGGACCTGAAGATCAATGGACCAGGAGAAAAGATACAGAAACAACTCCAAAAACAGTCAGCCACCTTATCTTTGACAAAGGGGCCAAATACCTTCACCAGAAGAATGATAGCCTCTTTAATAAATGGTGCTGGAAAAACTGGCTTCACATGCCAAAGACTAAAACTAGACAGATGTTTCTCACCATACACTAAACTAAAATCAAAATGGATCAAAGATCTAAATATTAAAACAGAAACACTAAATCTGCTGGAAGATAGAATAGATAGAACTCTTGAAGACATAAGCATACGCGAAGACTTCATGAACAAAACTCAAATTGCATGAGAAATATTACAAAGAATCAACAACTGGGATCTCATCTTATTAAAAAGCTTTTGCACAGCAAAAGAAACCACCAACAGAGTGAAGAGACAACCCACAGAATGGGAAAAATCTTTGCCAGCTGTTCTTCAGACAAAGGACTAATATCTAGAATATATAAAGAACTAAAAAAAAAATCAGACCTTCCAAATTTAAAGACCCAAGACTTAGCTATTACAAATTGTGCTGCCAACAACTGATGAATGGCTAAAGAAGATGTGGTTTTTCTACACAATGGAGTACTACACCGCCATAAAAAAGGATAAACTAGAGTCATTTGTATGTAAATGGATGTTCCTTGAGAACATACTATTAAGTGAAATAAATCAGACACTTATTAGTACACATCGAATTGTTTCTCTGATATGAGAAACCATAA
>PVJO010015722.1:0-44233 GCA_004026905.1 Hystrix cristata
AAAAAAAAAAACAGTCTTAGAATCATCCCGCCAAATACAGACAATCAACTTTATCTTCAGGAGACACATTCAGCTGAGGTGGTTGCTAACTTTCACAGATAGCAAATGACTCAGCACTTTGGGGGGCTATTCCTCTCATTTTCTCCATAGGACTTCACAAAACAAATAAATGCAAAGTTTTCAGATAAAAAAGTAGGAAGAAGCCAGTGAGGGATGTAAGACAGACAGCTGTGCTAAGATGTTGTTCCGTATCTTTGGTAGGCTTTAGATGCTGTAGTGTCTGAGGGTCATTAGTGAAGAAACTGTGAGTTGCTTGTTCTTCTGACTCCGTAGTGCAGAACTGGACGGACGCAGGTCACACAGAGTTTCTTGCTCTGATCTTTTTCTAGGAAACAGAGCTCAACAACTTCATTAAGATCTGACTACAGATTTGTAACAGCCTTTAAGTCAACAAATTACCCTGACATTTGCTGTAGGGTCTTTTTCAAAACAAGGAAAAAAAATAAAGGAAAAGATTTTTAAAAATATGGCTTAACTGTACCTGTAATCATTCAAGTAGAAGGAACAAAAAAATGACGATGTATGAATGTGTTTATTTTTAATTTCATGAAACAAAAATTTGGATACCTCATTGGAGAAACTAAAGACATTTTGAAACATTTGAAAAGAGGACTGATTTTTAATATATGATATAAAAGTCATACCATTTTATATATCATTTTATTGGAGGAAAAACGAGGAGGGAGAAATTGTTCTAAAGGCAAAATTATTTTAAGTAACCTTACTAAAGTGAAATCAACAAGCAAACAGAAAATAATAGGACGATTTCAATCCCTCCTACAAAGCACTGGAGCTATCTATGCTAAACCTCATTTCATTTGCTCTTGTCGCTTATGCTTTTGTTCCCATATCCCAGAAATTATTGCCATGATCAATGTCATGTTTTCTTTTAGGAGTTTTGTAGTTTCATGTCTTACATTTAAGTCATCAGTCCAATTTGAGTTGATGTTGGAGTAGGGTGTTAGATAAATGTCTAATTGCATTCTTTTCCATGGTGATATGCAGTTTTCCCAACATCATACATTGAAGAGACAATTTTTTTGTGATGAACAGTTCCACTAATTAAGATATACTATAACTTTGCTCACAAGATTAATTACATGTTTAATAGTCTTTGTGAGGTGATCCTGGAATACACGGAAAGGAATCAGAAATGTTGATGAATGAAAAGTTAGCAGCATGGTGATCATTATTGGCCTTGGATCTAGTTCTTTCTGTGAATACATAAGTCAAATAACAATAGAATGATACTTTGGCTTTCAGAGACTTTCTCGAATAAAAATAGGGACGATGGTATCTTTTTCAGGATCCTCTAAAAACAAGAAATCAATGTAAATTAATCATATCAATGCGTAAATTAATGTATGGTAAATACTCAATAGAAGTTGCTTCTAATCCCTTGGCTACAAATAAAATAATTTCTCCTCTTCACCTTAACTTCAGACTGAGGTTCAACAGAACATGTGATATAGTGGCTTTTCTAGACATATATTTCTACCTTTAGTATTAAATTTGATTTGATTATAATTAAGTCACATAAAACTTCTAGAAGAAAATGTGAGAGAAAGCTTCATTGATCTTGGCAGTGGTTTCTTGCGTATGGAAATGAAAGCATAATCAAAGAAAAGAAAGATAAACAATTGAGACTAGATCAAACTAAAAAACTTCTGCACACCAAAACAACGAAATGAAAGGGCAACCTAAGCAATGGAAAAATATTTGAATACATTTGGTAAAGGATTAATATGCAAAAAATACAAGGAATTGCTCCAAATCAATACCAAACAGAGCACTAACTACAGAACCAAATTTGAAAATGAACAAAGGGCTTAAATAGATATTTCTCTAAAGAAGATGTACCTATGGCCAACAGATAGGTGAAAAGACACTCAAATCACTAATTGTTAGGGTAATGTAAATAAAAACTACAATGAGATAGAATCTCACACCTGTTAGAAGGGCTACTATAGAAAAAAAGGAAGAAAGAGATAAGTATTGCCAAGAAAATGGAGAAATTCGAACTTCTGTACATTGATGGTGGTGATGTAAAATGGTTCAGCCATTATGGAAAATGGTATGAGGTTACTGAAGATTAAAAATAAAACTACCATATGATCCAGCAATACCACCTTTGGGTGTATATCCAAAAGAATTGAAATTTGGATCTCAAAGAGAGGTGTGCATTCCAGGAGCTGAGTGTGGTGGTGCATGCCTACAGTCGCAGCACCTGGGAGGCTGAGGCAGAAGGCTTGCTGAGTTTAAGGCCAGCCTGGGATACATAATGAATTCAAGGCTAGCCTAAACTATGTAGTGAGACCCTGTCTTAATAAAAAGGAGAAAACAAAAAGAGAGATGTATGTAGTCCAATGTTCATTACAGCACTATTCACAGTATCCAAGATACTGGTGTATATCCAAATGTGGTATACAAATACAATGGATATGATTCAGTCTTTGAAAAGAAGGAAATCCTACCATTTGGGACAACATGGATGAACATTTAAGAAGTTATATAAGTGAAATAAGCCAGATACGAAAGGACAAATGATACCAATCATATATAAAGTAAATAAAATAGTCAGACTCATAGAAGCAGAGAATCGTATGGTGATTATCAGAGACTGGTAGAGAGCAAAATGGGTACTTGTTCTTTAATGCATGTAAAGTGTCAGTTATGCAAAAGTATTAAATTCTGGAGATCTGGTGAGCAACCTTTACACAACACCATATTGATTATAATAGTACGGTGTTGGACTCTTAAAAGTTAAGAGGGTAGATCTCATGTTAAGTGTTCTGATTACATTTTTTTAAGTAGGTAAGAGCCATAGTGTTTGGAACACGGAAACAATGTTGAAGTCCACAGAAGACACTCAGAAGAGGTTGAATATATCAGAACAGATGAGCTCTTTAAGGTTTCAGTTACTGCAGCCAGGAGTGAGTCACAGTGGGCGCTGGGGTGGCAGCTCTCTGGCTGCTATGCTGACAGCTGCCGAATCCAGTCTCGCCCTGAATTCCCACTCTCGTGAAACTGACACAGGTTCTCCAGTATCTGGAGATGGTTTATCACTATTAGTACAATTATCAAAGCCCTTCCCTGGGACAGGTTGAGGAGAACGGTAACAAAACCTTATGCCATAGAGACTTAGTGCTTTCTGATTTTCTTTTTGCACTTTTATCATCATCCATAATTGCTCTTTGACTCTGGCAACATAACGATCATGATTAGAAAAGATTCAGATAAAGAATGCACAGCAGAGGTTGGGGATTCAGCTCAGTGGTAGAGTGCTTGCCTAGAAGCGCAAGGCCCTGAGTTCAATCCCCAGCACCGAAAAGAATGCACAGTAGATCCCCTGGAGGAATAAAAACGTACACCATCTATAAAACTGGTGTGCAACGCAGTACATAAGTGAGTGCTGAAGGTTTACAGGAAACACTAGTGTTAATCACAGACAGATTAATTTAAAGAGAAGGTAGTGAAAGGAACTTCTCTAATTTTTTATTAAAGAACTGAAAAGTTGGCCGGGTGTGGTGGTGCACGCTTCTAATCCCAGCACTCAGGAGGCTGAGGCAGGAGGATCGCCATGCCAACTTGGGCTACATAGTGAGTTGAAGTCCAGCTTGAAATGCATAGCAAGACCCTGTCTCAAAAACAAAAAACAAAAACAAACAAACAAAAAGAATTGCAAATTTCAGTAATGTATACATTTTCAAACAAAATTAAGGGACAAATAAACTTAGAGGACAAAGAGTGAAATTTAAATTGCATACAGTTAGCTGCAAAAAGATCTTTGATTTTTAAAATGTTATCTGATATCATCCTAACTCATTTCAGAGTCTAAAAATGAAGAAATTTTAAAATAAAGATTTTTTCGAGAGCTTTTCTTTTTTTCTTTTTATTAAAGAGAAGTCTTTGTACAGTTCTGCCTGGGTGTGGTGATCTGGGGGGCTGCCGCACTTGGCCTTGTTTATCAGCTTGAGGCAGATCTGTCCCTCACACAGCAGCGTAATCAGGACTGAGCAGCTTGCATCAGCCCAGTTCAGGACTTGGAACAAAGTGATGTGTTCAATCCCCTCCTCCTGGGCCCTGACCTCCCAAAGCTTCTTTGCCAAACAGTCGTACCTTCCTTATTGCAGGTTTTTGGAGGTCAACCTTCTCCATTTGTTTACTAACAAGCTAAATACGTTAACTTTAATGTACAGCCAAGTTCTTTCCTCACAGGATAGAGGTCAACATTAATCTATTATTTTTATATGTTATCTTTTTTCTTGCTACAGAAATACCTCTTCTTTGAAAATATATACCACTTTTGACTACTAAATGGATGATGACAATAGATAAAGCTATTTTAAAAATAAAAAGGTCTTTTATAGTTAACTACTAATTTTAACTCATACTACCTCATGTCCTCTGAGGTTATTTGTTCCTTAGCTACAGCCCAAAATGTACTTATTATTCTAGTTTACAATTCTTTAATCAAATAGTAGAATTTTTTCCTTTTCTTACCTTCATCATCTTTTACTCTCCTTTTAAATTTTGTTTGGTTTTTCTGCTCATTTATTTGTTTTTATTGGGTTAAGAAAATGCCAAAATTACGGTGTTTCTTTTATACAATTAACTGTATAATTGAAATGGAAAAACAGATTAGGCTAGCGGAAAGTACACCAGACACTGGATCTGAAATTGAACTGTTGGATGTATTTATTTATTTATTTTATATTCAAAATATGTTTTTATTTTTTTCTTGTTGCTTCTTTATTTCCCATTTCCCTCCCTTCCCTTCACCTAATCCTCCCTCCTTATTTACAAAACTTGGTTTCCACTTTTTCCTTCCATTTCTTATTTCTCTTGTCCCTCTGTTTCTTTCCACACCCCCCCCCCCCGCCTTGCTCCCTTTCCCATTTGGACATTTTCTTCCCTTTCCCAATATAATACATTTTAGTCTTTATTTACACTTTCAGTTTCTTACACCAGAGAAACAATGCAGTATTTAAACATGTATGTCCAATTTATTTCACTTGAGAGTATGGTCTCAAGATGCATTCATTTACCTAGAAATATCTCAAGCTTATGATTCTTTAAGGCAGAGTAGTACTCCATTGTATAAAAAAACCCACATTTTCTTTATCCATTCTGTGGCTGATGGGCATTTGGGCTGTTTCCAAGGTTTAGCTATTACAAACTGTGCTGCTATAAACATGGGTGTGCATATATCCCTGTGGTATAATGATTTTAATTCTTTTGGGAAGATACCAAGAAGGTGAATAGCTGGGTCAAATGGAATCTCTAGTCCTAGTTCCCTGAGGAATCTCCACACTGATTTCCATAGTGGTCTCACCAGTCTACACTCCCACTAAAAGTGGAGAAGGGTTTCTTTTTCTCCATGGCCCCTCCAGCATTCGTTATTGGCTGATTTGTTGATAATAGTCATTCTTTCTGGAGTCAGATGGAATCTCAGGGTTGTTTTAATTTGCATCTCTCAAATGACCTGTGATGTTGAACATTTTTTCATGTCTATCTGCTGTTTCTATTTCTTCATCTTAGAAATGTCTATTTATTTCAGTTGCCCACTTTTGGATTTGGTCTTTAAATTTGGGGGGGGGGTCTGATTTCTTTTGAGTTCTTTATATTTTCGAGATGTTAGTCCTTTGTCAAAGGAATAGCTGGCAAAAATTTTTTCCCAGTCTGTGTGTTGTCTCTTTGCTCTGTTGGTGGTTTCCTTTGCTGTACAAAAGCTTTTTAATAAGATCAGGTCCCAGTTGTTGATTCTTTGTGATATTTCCTGGGCAACTAGGGATTTGTTCATAAAGTGCTTGCTTACACCTATGTCTTCAAGAGTTCTACCTAGTCTATCTTCCAACAGATTTAGTGCTTCTGTTTTAATATTTAGATCTTTGATCCACTTTGATTTCAGCTTAGTCCATGGGGAAAGATATGGGTCTAGTTTTAATCTTTGGCATGTGAAAAGCCAGTTTTTCCAGCACCATTTATTAAAGAGGCTGTCTTTCTTCCAGTGAGGTTATTTGGCCCCTTTGTCAAAGATAAGGTGACTGAGAGTGTTTGGACATGTTTCTTAATTTTCTAATCTGTTCCATTGGTCCTGGGGTCTGTTTTTGTGCCAGTACTATGCTGTTTTCATTATGATAGCTTTGTAACATAGTTTTAGGTCAGGGATTGTAATGGCCTCTGCTTTACTTTTGTTGCCCAGAATTGCTTTTGCTATTCTAGGTTTCTTTTGGTTCCAAATGAATTTTAGGATCGTTTTCTCTAATTCTGCGAGGTATGCTATTGTTATTTTAATTGGGATTCTAATAAATCTGTATAACAGTTTTTGGAGTATGGCCATTTTTACTATATTGGTTCTTCCCTCCCAGGAGCAAGGGATATCTTTCCATTTTCTGATAGCTTCTTCAATCTCCTTTTACAAAGTATTATAGTTTTCAGTGTATAGATTTTTGACTTCCTTTGTTAGATTGATTCCTAGGTACTTCATTTTTTTTGGATGCTATTGTGAAAGGTGTTGTTTCCCTAATTTCTCTCTAAACCGTGATTTACATAGTTCCATCATTTAATCAAAGGATCCTGACTGTGAATGGATGTGAACAATGCCAATCACAATTATTTTAATTACTTTAAATCATTTGTGTCATTCTGTATCATTAATTTTTAAAATCAGAATATAAAGAGCAAGATCTGATATTGGATATTTCCTATTAATTTAGCTATTTTTCTTTTTAAAGAATGATTTGAAATCTGTCAGCATCAAATCATAGGTAAAACAGTTTGCTGCTTTCATTCACTAACAATTATTCTTGAGTATAACAAACTCGAAGGAAATTATCTTAGCCTAAATGTTCAGAAACCTTATAAAACCAGTATATTTGGTGACATGGTCCCACTCAAGGAGATAAAAATAACTCAAATGAAAAATTTAATTTCTCATTAGAGCAGAGGTGAGTAGGAAATAGAGTCAACTGTTGGAACTAAATGTGTCCTTCTCTTTGGTGTCATGACTGAGCTGTGAAGTCTAATGACCATACATAAGAGACCAGAGTTTGAGAATACTAGTAAAAGTCTTATGTAACTTTTAAATATATTCCAATCATACAAATTTAAGTGGATTATTTGTTTTGGGATTTGTTTGATTATTAAAAGTCATATTTATATGCAAATCTACCTTCTCTGAATTCCTAGGGAGGAGGGTGCTTGAAAATAGAATTGTTGTTCGATATAGTTTAGCAATTGGCAAAAAGGTCAAAATTTAGTGTGGCAATAGGTTGGGCATTCAATAGGTATTTATTATTTCTATGATTTAATATGTACAATACATTTGATCACAGTGAAAACAAAGATTAATTTCTCATTTGTTCTGTAAAACTAATTGTTGGGTAACTTATCTAGATTGCTTGTTGATCAATACTTTGGTTTACAATTTACAAATTAGGCTCATTCTTCAAATATATGCACTGGTGGTACGATAGAAAGAACTTTGTCATGTAAAGATAATTTTCAATTAGTATGCTTTTACAAACATCTTTATTATGTTAAGATTATTTTCCCAGATCATTTTTTGGAGACAGGGTCTCGCATTTTGTAGTTCAGGCTGGACTTGAACTCACTGTGTAGCCCAGGATGGCCTTGACCTCCTGGCAATCCTCCTGTCTCAGCCTCCCCTGTGCTGGAATTACAAGTGTGCACCACTGTACCCAGTTCCTAGATCATTTTAGTGAAATGCATTCACCTGGAACAACTTGAGTGGCATAATGTTTAATTAACAAAGTTATACTTGAAAATATGTTGAATTGGATAAGATAGAAAGGTAGCTATCAAAGTCAGTTACTAGTGATTTTTATTTATTAGGAACTTTTAAGAGATCGGTTTCAGTAAAAGGCTGATCAGAAAAGACAGACTTGTTTTTTTATAGTTGAGACTGAGAGAAACCAGCAAATATAGATACTCCCAACTAAAATAGCTTAATCGAGGTCCCTAGTCTTATGAAAAAAAGATTTTAGCTTGACTCATGTGCTTTTTTATAGCTTCTTTTATTTCTTTATTCCTCAGGCTGTAGATAATAGGATTGAAGAACGGGGACAAAACCGCAAAGCCCAGAGCGATGGCTGTGTCCCAGAATAAGGAGTACGTGGCAGAGAAGCGCAAGTACATGAGAGCCACGTTGCCGAAGAAGAGCACAAACACCGTGAGGTGGGAGACACAGGTGGAAAATGCTTTGCGGCGGCCTTCGGCAGACCGAATACGAAGGATCACAGCCACAATACCAACGTAGGACATGAAAATGAGCGTCACAGCTGCAATAATCTCCACTGCGTGGACAACATCCACCACCCGAATCATGATGATGGCCTGTATGTCCGTGCAGGCCAGACGCAGCACCGGCAGGAAGTCGCAGAAGATGTGCTCCAGGTGATTAGAGTCACAGAAGGGTAGTGTGGAGATCCAGACAATCTCAGGGAGGGGCGTGACGAAGCCACAAACGCAGCAACCCAAAGTCAGCTGAGCGCAGAGCTGGGAGGTCATGATAGTAGGATAATGAAGAGGGCTGCAGATGGCCAGGTAACGATCAAAGGCCATAGCGGTCAGGAGACAAACCTCACTGATGCCTGTGGAATGGAAGAAGTACATCTGCAGGAGGCAACCATTTAAGGAAATACTCTTCCGTTCACTAAGCAGACTAGAGAGCATCTTCGGGATGGTGGCTGTGGTATACCAAATCTCCAGGAAGGCAAGGGCGCTGATGAAGAGGTACATCGGAGTGTGCAGGTGAGCGTTCAGCTGGACCACTGTGATGATGACCAGGTTTCCAACGACAATGAAAGCGTAGATGAAGAGCAGTGGGATGAAACAGATGACAGAGTCTCCCCAGGCCAAAGGGAAAGCAGAGAAGACAAACTCCCGAGAAATGGTCCAATTGGAGCTGTCCATCTATAAATGGGAAGTTAGGATTTCAACTCCTACCACACTCAAGCCTTCTACATAGTGTCTACTATTGGTCTGAAAGAAAATGCATTTACCAAAAGCCAGCCTCTGGGTAGACCCCTGTATAGAGGATGTGAGAAGAAAATGAAACAAGAAGTAGTCCATATTCTATGTTTGCTTACAACTAAATTTGTAGTAAGTAAAACAATATGGTAAGAAAGTACAACCATTATTTGAGCCAGTGATTATCAGCTATCAGCATCGGTGGAATCAGCTGGGGGGTTGTTAATGCCCAGAGTGCTGGTATTCATACTGAGAGTTTTTATTTCAGTAGGTCTATGGAACAGCCCAAGTATTTCCAGGCAGTGTTGATCCTGCTGGTCAGAAGACTATTGTTTAAAACTACTACTGTGTTTAGACAAATGCAGTACCACGCTAGACATTGAAGTAATAGTAAACAAGGTGGTAGACTATCTCATGTTCAAATCTTCTGCTCCCCTAACAATCTCCTGACAACTTTTCCAAAATTCTTTCCCTAAACTGTCTGCTCATCTGGTTCTTAGATTATGACTTAATTGAATAATTTAATGATAAAGACAGCCGCCACTGATGAATTATGCCCATCTTCCTCCTCTTTCTTCCTCTAAGTAATTCGCCCTGTCTTTGTATATTCTTAACAACTATTCTGATAACATTTGGAGGAGAAAAAGCTATAGGAATACTTATGTTATTTTATCTTCTCTTCAAAGATGGACTCTATATCTAAATATAATCACATTCTGAGGTATCGAGGTATTGACGATTAACACAGCAAGTGTAGTGTAAATATCAATGGCTTTAACTGCACAGTAGCCAACTAGAAATCTCATCTGATTCCCCAGACATTTCTTCCTAAAATGTCTCAGAAATTAATAGCAATGTTCATTTGTACTTTCAAAGCAATTCTTTGATATTGGATGTGTTTACACCTCACCCATTTCTGTGGAAATTTAGTCATCAAAACCTTCCCTGAGCAGGGCATGGTGGCACATGTTTATTATCTCAGCACTCTGGGAGCCTGAGGCAAGAGGATCACAAGTTTGAGTCTAGTTTGGGCAATTTAACGACTTAATGAAATCTTGCCTCAAAATAAAAAAAAAATAATCCTATCGTCTCAGGATGTGTCCTCAGTTCATGTCACAGTACCAATAAATAAATAAACAAGTAAACGAACTGCCCCACAATGCTTTCCCATCTCTTCCTTGCTGAAAACCTTCCTGACAAGGAGTCATAGTAACTGTAGGCATATGAGACGCAGGTGTGTTGCTCTCTCTCCGCCTATCTCCCATCCCCCCAAATGGGTCAGCTCACTGACCTTGCTGCCATTGGGCTCCAAAGTTGCGATGAATATGGACGAAGACTCTTTCCCTGCCCAGAAGTACAGTATTTAGATGTACTATAGTATGACAAACTGCCTTTGCTTTTTTGTTGTTTCTACCCTGAGTCCTCTAGCTAAACTGAATTTCCTCATCAGTCCATGATATATAGCTCTGATTCCCTGTATATCCCCCTCCCTGTCTCTCTCCTCATTTCCCTCTGTATGTCTACTTTTTCCTGAGCATAACCGGAATGCTCAAATTAGTGATAGACGCCCCTGGGAATTCTAGACAAATGTAGGCAGAAAAACAATAATCCCTATAAGGGCTCCAATTAGAAAAAAACAACTCAGGCTGTTAATTAGGGAATCCTCAACCCAAGGAACCCAGTCTAGTACAAATTGAACAACTTGAGTGCTCTAGACATTAAAATGAAAGTACTTTTTCATTTTTAAAATATGATTACTTACATTTCAGTGGTATTTCTTGATGGATTGACTTACAGACTCTTAGTGAATCAAAATGTCAATGGGACAATGAAAGGAGGGAGTTAGGCTTACATCCTGATCTAGCCCATACGACTTAAAGCTTCCAAAGAGTTAAAGACATCACATAACAGTGATACATGGATACCCGTGTTTACAGCAGCACAATTCATAACAGCTAAATCTTAGATGCAGCCTACATGTCCATCAACAGATGAATGGATAAAGAAAGTGATATTTACACACAATGGAATATTACTCTGCCATAAACTCGAATCATTTGTAGGAAAACAGATGCCCTTTGAGACCATAGTATTAAGTGAAATGAATCAGACACACATGCTTGAATATCATACTTTCTCTTCCATGAGAAACCCAAAATATAAATAAAGAGCAAAGTGAAGGATAATAAGTGGGAAGAGAGATCAAGCAATGGGGGAAAGAGGAGGAAAGTGATGAAAAAATAATTAAGATACGTTATGTACATGTACCAACCCCCTCCAAGGGATGTAATCATTATGTCCTGCAAACATGCACTAGTTAAAAAAACACAGCTGCAGTGGTGAAAGAAATAAAAAAGAAAGAAAAATATTGCGCTTCCTGTGTGTTTTGCCTACTGACTTCATACTGAAGTTCGGGGCTGGTAGTTTAGCTAACACTGATTTCTCTCCTCTTTCTCTGTGCATAGTGGTTAGACTCCTTCCAGAAGAGAAATGACAGTGACCTCTCCAAACTAAAGCAAGTGAACAGTGCTGCCTGCCACTCTTATGATTGTTTCAATTCTACTCTCAACTTTCATATAATTGATTTATAAGACTTACATTTTTCTCAATAAGGTCAAATTGCATGTAATAGTTACTTGAAGAGAAAAACACTAAAATAGAATTGTTGTACTTTTGATACCCTTATCCATATACAGATTTTATAAATTTGCTTTTAGTTAACAATTTAAAAAAATTCTCATTTATTGTTTTATATTTTACTGTACAACTTTTGAAAATAACTTTGTTACCCGAGTCAAAAGATTCTCCCCTTGAATTTCTCTTGCTTTGTAAGATGGAACAAGACTTTCTTCAGAGAGTTCTAGTTCCTTTGTTGATAATAACAAATTGAATATTCTTGCCTATATATCAGTGATAAGAACCTATCAACAGAGGTGGGCAAGGAATAATGAGTTTGCGTATGAGTTTTAGATTAGACAGGTGAGCCAGGAATATCTGCTATATCCCTTCTCACCTTAAAATACTCCTCTGAAAATTAAATTTGATTTTAAAATATTATTCTGCAAATTAAATTTTATTTTAAGCATTATTTCTGCTTTTATGAGACTATAAAACACCTTGTTTATCTTCATAGAAACATTTAGTTGAAAACCCATGGTTACATTTAATTCTATTATAATAAATTACACACATGGATAATAGCAACCTTTATTTATATTTAAAGGCATGTTTAGAAAATGTATTCATTTTAGTCAAAGATTTATTAAAAAATTTCAGTATTTTCATAAATTATAATATGTCACATATACATTTTAATTGTTTTACATTTTCAAATGTTATAATGTGAATGAAATATAAAGTTCTTTTTAATGAATTAATATTATATTTCACAGAAAAATTGGCAACAAATATTCAAACAGTTAACAACAACAAAAAGCACTACAATTGTCTAAAATACAAGGAACGATATTCTAGATGAGATGATGTACTGAAATAGGAACTCTCAATGTGGCTGGGTGTTTAAATTTTAACAATATTTAACAAGTGATTTGGCATTATCTAGTCAATTTTTAAATCTTGGAAACTATTGTATACTGCAGTTATACTTCTAATAATTAATCTCACAACAAAACTGCAATCCTCAAATTTATACAGAGAGTTTCCCTGTGAACTTATTTATGATAAGCAGTAATTTTAAAAATCTGAATTTTCACCAATAGGGAATAAATAAATCACATAAAGTACAATGATAACAGAATATTATGCTTTACCTATTTTATATAAAGATAACGAACCTCCATGCTGTTATTAGAAGTATAAAGAAAGGTCATAAATAAATATTGGAAAGGAATAAGTAAATGTATTATCAACTGAGACAATAAGTTTCAGAATGCCCATTGAATGTCATTTTTTGGGAAAAATACATATTTACATGTATACATAATTCATATTGAAACTTATTTTTATTCAATTCATTTTGTGTTCATTGCCCTTCTTTTTTTTCCATGCACAACTATCTTATTTGACAGATATTTTCTGTATGTATACAGTTGTATAAAACATGTATTTTTGTTTTCTACTCATGTGCTTTCAATTTATGTAATTATAAGGAGTTGGTTTCATTTTATTGCTGATTTTTTCTCTTGGCATTATTTTCTTAGGAATTATTTATATTTCTTTTGGTTCATTAGTTTCACTGCATCTAACATTGTTATGATCCTCTAAAATATTCCTTCAGCACATGAGTACCTGCTTCTCTATAACAGGTCCCAGATTGCCTCAGACTGTACCTCTCAAACATCTCCAAGCATTTCAGTTTAAAACATGTGTGGAAATGGCATTGGAAAACCTGCCTAGGAACAAAGTTACTAGAAAACAGTATACTCTCATGTTTAATTTAATTATACCAGATTTTTCTCTAGAATGGCCATACCACTTAGCTTCCCATCAGTTGTCAAGTATGATTCTTTATCTCTACATTCTCTGTACAACGTACGGCTTTGATAAGGAGTTTAAGCAACTCATTACATAATTATAAGTATTTTCCATTTATTCTCTGTTAAATTGTTTGTTTGTATTACTTGAAAAATTTTCCAAGTTTTCCCTATTTTCTTACTATCTTTTTAGGTTTTATTCTTTCACCATTGCCCTCTCCCCTGACCCTCAAAGACTACATAAATATAAAGGACAGTATTAAGATTTTTAGACAAAGAAAAACATCAGTTTACCTAACACTGCAGTTTCCACTTAGAAAACATCATAAAGAATGCATCTGTATTTCATACTGTGTTTTTGCGACAGGGATAAGAAAAGTAGAATCCTCTACAGTTCTTCAATAAGATGGGCATATTTCTTATTTCTACTTGGTTTTATAAGCTTTTGAATGTAGTTTTTATTTTGCCCTAGATTTTTAAATGCCATACATTTATTTTCAAGCGCAGATCAAGTGCAAGGTGCCCAGGAATTGCAAAGTGGTGTGGGAAAGAGAATGCAAATTCTGAAGTTTGGCTCCCTTACATTTCTTTTTTACCACTCCCCATCCACTTTCAAATTCTCAACACCTGCTCTATTTCTAAATGATCTCAAATCCTTTTAATGTGTAAGAATTCATCAACACGAACACATTAGGTTTAATCCTGTTATTGCCAAAAATAAAAATTCTAAATTACTGTACATCTGATGGAGGTAATCTTTCTGATAGTGATGGCATTATTTTAAAAATAATTAACAATAACAATTAATTCTAAAATACAGCCCAGTAGCATAGTTTAAAAATCAAGCATTACATAGGCATTTGCTCTAAAATTTCTAGCATCTCAGGATGGTAAGATGTAAATTGAAATCTTCATAGAACATTGTGCAATAATTTATCAACTGTTTCACACACAGGCATTAAAGCAAAAGTCATTTAGCTCTGTGCTGCAGGGTCTGTAAGTCAGCTGCGCTTGGTCAAAGCAGACTCAACTTCAGGCTCTTGGCTCTGGGTGCTGGAACCCAAGCACGAGGCTTCAGACAGGTTGAGCTGGTCAGCTCCGCGTGTCTCTCTTTCTCTCAACCAGATTGACTTCGTGGCTTCGTGCAGATTCCCGGCTGAAAGGGAAGCAGCTACCTACTACAAAGAAACATACTAAATTTCAAGAATGCCTATTAGTATCCCAATAGCTTAATAAGAATAAAAGGTTGATTCAAAGTTTTGAGGCAAAATAGTATATTCTACCCTCCATGAGTTCATTCATTGCAAGGTTGTGGATTTATAATTTTGTCTTGGGATGTGAAGAGCCTAGAGATTATTACTTAATTTATTCCAGTCCTTTACTATAATAAGGATGAAGTTTCAACTTGCCAATGATAGACTTGATATGCTCCACAGTTCTTTATTTAATCTGTATATCAGTTGCTATGCAATTGAAATTGTAAAGAAAGTATTACATGAATGTATTATTTGTACAACTATTTACATATTTTTCTCTAACAGGTCAACTTCTTGACATTTACCTTGAAATAATTTTTAATAGAAAGAACATTATGCAAGAACATGATTATTGCCACATGTATAAAAATTGTGATAATTGCCAGGTGTGTTGGCCCACACCTGTAATCCCAGCACTAGGGAGGCTGAGGCAGGAGAATCACCAGGAGTTCAAAGCCAGCCTGGGCTACATAGTGAGTTCAAGGCTAGCCTGAACAGCATAGCAAAACCCTGCTTCAAAAAAACCAAAAAAAGAAGAAAAAATAGTGGTAGTCATAAAAAAAAAGTTTCAAAAAAGAGAATGTATATAGCCAATCAATGTAATATACCACTATAATTATGCTTATACCTATAAATGCTGTGTGAATATACAGATAAATCTTAATATATAATTTGGTGCTTTTAGGAATATGGACTGTAAATGTATATATATCATATAACAACTACTATAAAATTATGTATTTTAGCACTGCAATGGACAGGAAAAGAGACAATATACTTTTACATTTATGGAGTTAACAACTAATAACTGTAATTGATTATAGATGTAAATATGTGTACTTATGTCTTAATTCTCTCTTGCACTGAAATTTTCAAAGGTAAAAATATGACCCATTCATTTGTTTTTTTACAGTAATTAACACAATACCAAATACAGGCCATGATGTCTTGTTGATGAAACATCACACCTAAATCACTCCAGTACAAATCGTGTCTTAAAATCAGGAGACTGGAAAGAAAACAAAGACAGGAGGGTAAAGTTTATGGTCTGACTACCAGGAGTCTTTGCTTTTTCTTTTTATCAGGTAATTTATTTAAAAGCTTTAGCTAAATCACCTTAATATATTTGAATTAACATATACACCAACTCCACCACACGGAGTTTTTAAGAATACTAAGACTATCGTGAAGTAATTTAGATATCAAAGAGGTGAAGGAGACTAAGTTGTAAATGTAATATCTATACACATTACTAACATTTACACAACTAACCATTTGAAATTAAATAATAAATTAAAAACAAACAAAATTAGAGATACAGAAAATATTTCATTGGCTCTAGAAATTAGGCATAAAATTGTTATTTTGTAACCTGTAGAAATCATTGAAGGATTTTCTTTGTCAGTCTGTTTATCAACTCATTAGATAAGAATGTTGGAATAATTGTATAATCCCTTAAACTTTTGTCATTTGTGGAATCAGTATTTCAGGAGGAGTTTCCATTAAGATAAAGAAAACTTTAACCTAAATTATCTGTCACTTATATTAAATACCTTTTGAGAGAAAAGAGTTTGTTAATTGCATCTTTCATATCTTTATTTCTCAGGCTATAAATAATGGGATTGAAAAACGGAGCAAACACAGAGAATGTCAGAGCAATTGTGGTGTTCCAGAACGGTGGATAAGTAGTGGAGAATTGAAGATACATGAGGGCCACACTGCCAAAAAACAACAGGAAGACAGCAATGTGGGCCACACACGTGGAGAAAGCCTTTTTACGGCCCTCCATGGAAGAGATGCCCAGGATAACAATGATAATTCTAATGTAAGAAACAGAAATAATCAGACTTGTTATTAGAATGGCAAGAGCATGAATCACATCTTGCACCAGGATCACAGAGGCATCAGTACATGCTAAATTCAATAGAGGGGTGAAATCGCAGAAGATTTGGTGAATTTGGTTGGAGCCGCAGAAAGGTAGGGTAGAAATCCACACAATCTCAGGTAGAAGGATGAGGAAGCCAAAGACACAAGAGCCTACGCAGAGCTGAGCACATAGTCGGGGGGTCATTATGGTCACGTAGCGGAGTGGGCTGCAGATGGCAACATACCTGTCAATAGCCATGACAGTCAGTAAGGTCCCTTCAGTGTTCCCAAGAGAATGGAAGAAATACATTTGCAAGAGGCAGCCAGCGAAGGATATGGCCTTTCGTTCACTGACCAGATTGGAGAGCATCTTAGGGATGGTGGCTGTGGTGTACCACATTTCAAGAAATGAGAAGATACTGATGAAATTATACATGGGAGTGTGAAGATGGGTGTCCAGCCTTACAGCAAAGAAGATCATCAGGTTTCCAATCACTATAAAGATGTAGATGAAAAGTAAAGGGAAAAAGTAGAGCAGGCCACCATCCTGGAGCTGAGGGAACCCAGTGAAGATAAATTCAGTTACTGCTGATACGTTTCCATGCTCCATATCCCCAGCACAGTTACCTGTGAATGAGTGAGAGGGAATACCCAACTCACGGAGAAAGATATTAAAGCAGTGTACATGTAAATATCATGTTAGTTAGCTGGGACTTTTGTGCTTTGATATTTCTAAGATTCAAATTCATCAATAACTTGCCTATATCTCTAATCTTTCTTTTATTTAGGAAAACATAATGATTAATAGCATGGGTCCACATCAAACATTCTGAGCCTGAATTCTTATTCTTTCTATGATTAATTGGATGATTAATTGGATGACAGACAAATTACATAATCTCTCTGAGCTTCACCATCATCCTCAATAGCCCAAAAATACCTGTACTGAGTTGTGATAACTAAATGAATAAGTATACAAAACGACCTGTTATTAAAGCTTAATATCTTAGCTGTTCTCGTCAGAGATCAGCCTCTTGAAAGAATATTAACCTTCTCTTCTTTAGATCTTGTTTGCTTCTAAACCATTTTCTGTGTATTTTCTTTCTCTGTTACAGAAAGCTTTGTCTTATGCATCGGTGACATGTTAATTTTAAAACAATGGAAGTGTTAGTTTTTTTTTGTTTTTTTTTTTTTTTTTTTTTTTACTATGATTGCATTTCAGCATCAGAAACATCTCATTACTACCCCCTGAAAGTGTTTTTTTTCCCTTGACTCTCAGGAAATCACTCTTTCTGAACTTGCTCTCTGGCCATGAGGAATCTTCCTCTCAGATTCAAATCCAAATTCCCCCAAGTCTTCACTAATCGGATCTTTAGTATCCCCTTAATGAATGTAGAAAATGAACACTTTCTCCCTGAATCTCAGAGACTCTAAGCTCACCTCTGCCAGATACAGTAAGGCTTTCCCTGTCTCTGGGCGTCCGTTGTTCTTCCAGCACCTTGGGATGAGTTGTTATAGCCACCGGAGGACGAATTCTGAAGGGAAAAGGTGCTCCTGTGAGGTTTCATTCCCTGATAATAGAGAGCAGCATCTTCCTTCACGGGGACAACGGGAGAAAAATTATGTTCTGCACTTTCTCACTTCCTCCTCATTAGATCTTCAGGTCAGAGGAGTATAGTGTAATTGCTCCAAGGAGTACTTAGAAATCCTGTGGAACATTGTTACTCCCTGTCTTACCACTATTTTCATTGAACCTGACTCTCTTCATCTGGGCATAGAGTTGAGAGAGTACTATGGAAAAAAAAAAAAACAGCTTTGATAGGTCCCTAAGCTTATGAGAAAATAAGTGAGAAACTAGCGAAGATTATTTTCTCACAATGTGAGTATAGTGAATAAATTAATAAATAGAACATACAGCGATTTCCATTAAAATTTTACCAAATGAAAAATCACTCCGGTTTTCCAAAAAGGAAAATGGAAAATGCCAAATTTTGTTACCCAACAATATGCACAGGGCTCTGTCCAAATTATTAGTACTGATTCTGCTGAACTCTTGGTACTTTTCACTTCCCATCACAAAATACAGCAGAAATCAATCATCGTTTTGCTTCTAGTGTATGATTCCTTTTACCCATTTTAAAAAACATGTATCATTTTCTTCTCACTCTTTTATCATGAAGAAATAGCCCCAGCAGCTTTATGACCATATCTATTTGCCATCACAAATTGAATTATTTTCTGTGTGGAAAGATTTATCATTGTTAAACATTATTTTTCTAGTGTAATATGCATTTTTCCCTCCAGAAGTAAACTCAGTGAAGTTTATATGTATGTAGTAGGATGAGTAATTATGAAAAATAACTTAGAAGTCAACTAACAAAGTAACTGTCTGGGTGTGTCCTTGCAAATGTGTTTTTTAAAAGTATTGAGCAAAATTTAGATATTCAAATTTATCACACAGCTACAATTACCCAGCATAATATAAGAACACTAATAGATAAATAAACTAGAGGATCAGATAGAAAGTCCTGAGATAAGCAGAGGGAAAATAGAAGCTATATAAGAAAGCTGTGGTGTGTATCAGTGAGGAAGAGGACTTATTTAATATGTAAAATTGTCAGAAGTAGACATAAAAATCAAAGGAATGTTACACATTTGCATTTTCCTACCTAGAACTTACTCTGAAAATCAAAGAATAAAAGAAGCAAAAACATGTTGAACAAAAATTTCAGAGCATATTTATATTAATATGCAGTGGGGATGAATTTGTGTATCAACACAAGGACTTATTTTGATTTTGATCCAGTTTGAGTTCATTTTTGTAGAGAGGGAGATAGGGTCAAGTTTCAGTCTTTTACATATGAATATTCGGTTTACTAAGTACCATTATTGAAAAGAAGGTCTTTTCTTTACTGGAAGGTTTTGAGCACCTCTGTAGAGAATCAGCAGAAGCAGCAGATGCAAGAGTTTATTTCTGGGTCTCTATTTTTTTCATCAGTGTGTGAGTCTCCTTTTAGACCAGTATCAGGCTGTTCTAATAGCTATATCTCTGCAGTATATATTGATATCGACTATTACAATGTCTCTCATTCTATTCTTTTTGCTCAAAATTATCTTGCTTATTAAAGGTAATCTGTAATGCCATATGTGTATTGGATTTTTTTGTAATATTTTGCAGAATATAATAGGTAGTTGCAGTATCATATGGGAATTGCATTGAATCCATAGCATGTTTTAGATGATGTGGACATTTAACAATATTCTTCTAATCCATGAATATGAAAGGTCTTTACATTTTTGTATCTTCTTCAATTTCTATCACTAGTGTTTTGTAATTCTTATTGTAGAGGTCTTTCATTTCCTTGGGTAAATTTATTTCTATTTGTCTCAATTTTTGTAGCTCTTTTGGTTTTTGTTTCGTTTTGGTTTGGTTTTTTTGTAGCTCTTTTGAATGGGAGTTTTTCAATAGTCTCTCTTTCTTCTTTCCTCCCTTTCTTTTTTTATTCTGTGTGTGTGTGTGTGTGTGTGTGTGTGTGTGTATCTATCTGTATCTCTCTCCTCTTTCTCTCTCCTTTTTATTTCTTCATTGTTGAGCATTGAACTCCAGGAAAGTACTTCAAAAATCTCATCATTTGCAGCAAAATGGATGGAATCATAGGTCATTATGTTAAGTGAAATAAGGCAGACATAGAAAGAAAAATACTGCATCTTCTCTCTCTAATGTGGATAGCAGAACATGTGGACTTGATTGTAGAAGAGTGATTGCAAGACATTGGGAAGAGCAAATAAACTGAGGCTAGACTGTACAATCAAATGATGTATACACGTGTTTAAATATCATACTGAATCACATTAATATTTATAACTAACATATTCATAAAAATAAAATCTTTTAAATGACAGACATAAGCCATAAAAAAAAATGATAGCTATAGCTAGGTAACTAAAATTTTAAAATGGCCTTTGTTATGCATTAGCCCTAGAACATCCTGCAAAGCCTTCATGTATTCAGTGATAAGACTTTCGGAATTTGACTGGCTCATGAAGGTAATATACACATCAGTGAATGAATGTGCTGGTAGGAGGTAGTACATAGTCGGAAGAGGCAGGTCACTGGGGTGCGACTTGGAAGGATATATCTCCCTTCTGGCTCCTCCCTTCTCTCTCTGCTTCCTGGCCTCCATGATGTGAGCAGCTTTCTTCCATCAGATTCTCTCACAATGCTCTTCTTTCACTGGGGCCGGCTGGCCATTGCTTGAACCTTCTAAAACTGTGAGCCAAAATACACATCTCCTTTAAGTTGTGAGTGTCAGGCATTGGTTTTGGTGATGAGAAAGTGACTAAATCAGATTGTGGTAGCAGAAATGGGGAATCACTGTAACTATATCTGACTATGTGGTTTAGAAGCCTTTGGAACTTGTTCATAAGAGGAGTTTGGAAAGGTTTGATGATACTGGCTAGAGAATTAGAATCGGAAGCCAAGGTTGATGGAAGATTTCGGTCAGAGCTCAGAAAACTAGAATACTGATTAAAATGCAGAGAGTAGAGGCCAATCTCAGAAGTTTTCAGTTGGGAATAAGAACTTCATGGCAACTGTCCATAGCTAACTGTGCTGCTAAGAAGTGGGGCCTGTTCAGAGGAGGCAAGTCCCTGTAGCAATCTCCCTCATCACCTGTTCCTTCTCTCTCTACCCCCTGGCCACTGTAATGTGAGCAGCTTTCTTTTGCCAGAACCTTCTATCATGCCCTTCCTGCCTTGGAATCAAGTGACCACAGACTGAAACTTCTGAATGTAAGAGTCAAAATAATCCTCTCCTTTAAGCATGGTGCCTCAGGAATGAGAACGTGAATAAGATTGCTTTCCTTCTCCAAGTGGAAATACAATTGGATTTTTCAAAAGAAGTACTTTTATGTGTAGTTCATGTATAAAAGTTCATGTGCAAAAGATTAAGATCATAAATATAATATATGCTCAGTTAATTTTTACTCTTTGTGTATACTTGTGCAACTCTACACAATGTTAATTTATAACGATTTCTAGTTTGCTAACTTGTATTTCAAATGTAATTCATGACTGTAGATTTTTCAGTTGTTACTTTTAATTCTATTAATTATTGCCTTATAAACCTTAAGCCTATGCTTGAAACACATGAACTTAGAATTATTAAGTTTTTTTGTGAAATGGCACCAATATATTAGATTATTTTTTATTTCCGATAATTCTTGCTTTCAATTCATTTTGTTCCAATATTAATATAGTTATGCACATTTATTTAAAAGTTTCATATTTTAATGTCCACAGGTCTGTACTCACATATTTGAACTATATTCCTTAGAGCAACATGGGAAATATTTTTTAATTAAGCCAGAAAATATTTGTCTTTTAACCAGAATACTAGTTGAATTGACTTAAATGTAAGTAACTAGATTATATACTGTTATGTACCCCCCAAAACTCGTATTTTCTGACTTCTTATAGATTGAAGGGGTTTTATGCCCTGCCTTCAGTGCAGGTGATTGAATCCCTGATCTTGCACATTCTAGGAACATAGTATCCCACAGAGATACATTCCCAGACCCAATTCTTTATTTTTAATATCATTTTCTCATTTTTTAGATCACTACATAAACATTTTTACTAAAACTTTAGTTATTACCTTAGATATTGAAAAGTTATTAATCCATCAATATAAATTAGCCTTTTAAAATCAAATCCCTGAAAATTTGTTAAAAACCTTGGGCCTTTAACTCATTTTATCCCATTGTATCGGTCCATTGTCTGATGCTGATAGCACAACACCATAGACTGGATGAGTCTTAAAGACTGGTGCCTTTTTTGGCATATGGTTCTGGCAGTGCAAAATCGAGTAGCCACATCTCATGATGGCTTTTTTGCTGGCAGGACTCTGAGGTGACACAGGGCAGCAGACGGCAAAGACAGTGAGTAGAGCTGTGTACGTGTACATCCTTTGGTACCTCTTTCTGTTCTTATAAAGCCACCAGAATGAAATCATGGGGGATTTACCATGGTGACTTTATATAATCCTAATGCACTCCCAAAATCCCTACCTCTAAATGGTATATCAGGTTATTTCCAACTTCTTAGTATTTCACAGTGGAAATTACACTCCAGCATGGATTTTGAGGAGACAAATCACATTTAAACCACAGCACCTCCTCATGAATTTTGTATTATGACTTTGGTTAGCTTTTTTATAAATTTTAACTCTCACATAGTATTATTAATAGCACTAGTGCCACTTAGAATTTATCCACAGAGCTATCCTTTTTTTAATTCTCTTTTCTATTTACCCCTTTGAGATAGTTTCCATCTGTCTAAAAGTACTTCTTAATTTACGTTTGGTGGTGGTTTAAAAAGTCTCTGTATTTCTCTATTTTTATTTAAATTTCAAAGGATAATTTATTGGGCATAGGAATATGAATTTTCTTTTAGCAATTTGAAAAGCCATTCCACTGGCTTCTAGTACTTCTGTTTGAAACTCAGTTCTCAAAGTGTTCCACTAAAAATTACATGTCCTAGATAACTCTCTCCAGTGATTTCAGTTTTCTCTTTGTCTTTGAGTTTTAGCAGTGTTACTACATAATATGCTTTGCACATTCTCTATAAGTTTCTTAGGTCTTCATGATCGTTTTGAGTAATTTCTTTGTTTGTTTGTTTGTTTTTGTTTTATTTTGTTTTGTTTTGCCTGTTGCTTCAATTACTGCTTCTTTTTAGCTCTCTCCATTCTTTCTGCGGTTTGTTTGTGCTAGCATGGTACGGGTTCTACACTTCCTTTACATTTGTTATATATTTGTGTTTAATGTTTTTAATCCTTCTATATTTTATTCTGGAATTCTTTTGTACTGAGGAATTTTCAAGTTCATTAATTTTTTTGCCTGTGTCTAATATTCTAATTAAAATATCTATTCAATTCTTATCCTTAGTTACTATATTTTTAATTTTTGAAAATTTCATTGGTTCCTTTTAAGATTCCAATTTTCAGCTTAATCGTGCATTTTACGTATTTTAAACATATAATCTCAAATTAAGCCCCATGCCTGCGATAGTTATCCATGTTTGTTTTGAAACAGAATTTCTCTATATAGTACTTGGTAGCATCGAACTTTCTATCCAGCCCAATGTCTTCTCCCTGGCCCACTCCTCTCTGGCATGTTTCTACTCTCTCTGCTTCCAGTAAGGTGAGCATCTAAGGCCCTTTGCCATGCCATCTTGGCCTGGGAGCCAGCTGTCCATACACTAAAACCACGAGCCAAAATAATTCTCTCCTCCCGTAAACTGTAGGTATCTGTTGTTTTGTCCCAGTGAAGGAAAAGTGACAGTACAATGCCTGACAACTCTAATTCATAGATTTTAAAGGGATTTCTTCTATTATCTGATTTTCCTTTTGATTTTTGGTCATGTGTTCTTATATCCTTTTTATTCTGATTTTTAAATGAAATTAAAAGCCAGAAATTGTTTATGGAACATTATATAAAAGTTATATAGTCCGCGGATTATGTTATACTCCTTAAAGAAGACTAACTTTTGTTTCTGGCAAAAGGTCAGGTAAATTATCTTACTTACCATGGGTTTGCCTGATTATAAAATAGACTTTGACATCTGTACAGTCTAGTCCTCCTCTTCAGAATCTTACTGCAAGAAAAGAACACTTTCAGAGTCCTTAAAGATAATGGCATGTATTTGTAAGTTTTCTCTTTGCTAGATAATACTCCAATTTTTGCCCCTTACTGAAATTCTTTGTGTCTTTGCTACATTCTGTTTAGTTTCTCAGCCTCCTGGAACTTAGGAGACCCTTCTTTGATCAGCTTTCCCTCTGCCTCAAATTTTCCTTACTATCTGGAAAATATCTAAGGAAAATGTAGTTATTTGATATGAATAAAACCCTACTCTGTTTCCTTTCTTTCGTGGATCTTGGCCATTAGGTGTCCACAGTGTGGATACCTATCTCCAAGCAGTTTTAACTTTTTATTCAGCTTCCACATTATTTTTAGTGAAACTTTGGGTCTAATAAAATTTTATTTTAGTTAGAAGCACAACTAATTTTAAGCCAGTTTCTAGTGTAACTATTGCATTAATTTATTTTGTCTTCAACTTCTGTGCCCTTTCTTTAGGGAGTTTCCTTTACATTAACATTATATATTATATTAACCTTATCACATTAACATATTTTTCTTAGAATTTATTTTTCATGTCATAATTCATAAGAAAACATTTTCCTTTTTGTTCTTTTTTTCTTTCACTTTTATAATATTTTCTAAATAATAATCCTAAATCCCTAGTTTAGTTTTTTAGAGTAACAAATTAATCAGTTTTCTCTTTACTTCTTCCATTACATTCTTCTTCTTCTTCTTACATTTTATATTACATACTTATTTTTACTTATGACTAAACTTACTATCACACACTAGTACATTTCATATATGGTAGTAAAATTTTCTATATAATTTCACTGTACATTAACATTTGAAACAGTAACCTTTTAGTTTTAATGGTTTCCTTGTAAGATTAGAAGTCTAATTCTTATGGGGAAAAAAATGGTTGTAGTCTGTCTGTTACAAGGAATCACTAATGTGCTTTTTTCCTCCCTCTTTTGGTAGTGGGATCCTAAACTAGAATGTTCGAAGCTAAAATGTTCCAGCTCTACTTACCATCTTTCCAAACTAAAGTTATTTAAGCATGTGATAAAACTCCTGGTGATATGCACAACAAATTTCACAATAATGACATAACGAGTATAAGTGTATTCTTCAAGGTATAAGGGGAAAAACAAGGAATATAGAAATTTCAAAGCGATGAAAAACTAGGTACAGAGTAGTTTTGTGTTCTAATCTGTTAAAGATACATTTTAAACAATGAGAGGGAAACTGTGGATCAGAATGAACCTCCAGACATCTTCACAGTTTTTGAAGACAAAAGAATTTTTTAATTGCATTCTTCATGTCCTTGTTTCTCAGACTATAAATGTGAGAACGGGGCCAGCACACTGAACATCAGTGCAATTGCTGTGTCCAAAAGTGGTGGGTAGGTGGCATTGAAACGTAGGTACATGAGGGACACACTGCCGAAGAATATCAGAAAGACCATCAAATGGCCTGCGCAGGGAGAAAAAGCCTTTTGCCTACCTTCAGCAGAGGGAATTCTCAGGATCACAGTGACGATTCTTATGTAGGACAGAGCAGTTATTAGAACAGTAATGATAATGGCCACGGCGTGGATCACATCCTCGGCCAGAATCATGGATGTGTCTGTACAGGCGAGGCTGAGCACAGGAACCAGGTCACAGAATATCTGATGGATTTGTTTCGGCCCACAGAAGGGCAGTGTGGAAATCATCACAATCTCAGCCACTGAGATAAGGAAGCCAAAGACGCAGAAGCCTGCAGAAAGCTGAGCACAGAGCTGGGAGGTCGTGATCATTTGATAGCGAAGAGGGTTGCAGATGGAAATATATCTGTCAGCATCCATGGTGATCAGCAAGATCCCCTCCAAATTTCCAACTGAGTGGAAAAAATACATCTGCAAGAGGCAGCCGGTAACAGAGATGGACTTCTTTTCACTGATGAGGTTGGAAAGCATCTTAGGGATGGTGGCTGTGGTGTACCAAATCTCCAAAAAGGAAAGTATACTGATAAAATTATACATGGAATTATGGAGATGGGTGTCCAGTCTTACAGCAAAGAAGATCAATAGATTCCCCAAGACAATAAAAGTATAGATGAAAAGTAAAGGAAAGAAGTACAGGAGGGCACCATCACAGAGCTGGGGGAACCCAGTGAAGATAAATTCAGTCACGGCTCTTGAGCTGCCATTCTCCATGCCCCTGACAGAGCTACCTGTGAATGGAGGAGACAGGACACTCCAGCTCCAGAGGCAGTAGAGAAGAAAATAAAGAGGATGTGTCTTTTAGAAAATTTCTTAACTTTTCAGAGTCTCTGTTATTCATTTGGAAAATGGGGTTAAAAATAGTACTAAAAGATTTTAACAATATTTGGCAGACAACTTCTAAAAGAAGTAATAAAATCTAACTCATCACATTTCTCTTTCTCCTTTAACACTTCCCTACGTACTTTCTCCTCTAGCTTTAGACTGATACTATTCTGCCAATT
Source organism: Hystrix cristata (assembly GCA_004026905.1). NCBI lineage: Eukaryota > Metazoa > Chordata > Mammalia > Rodentia > Hystricidae > Hystrix > Hystrix cristata. The sequence goes on from PVJO010015722.1 coordinate 26,737, forward strand.
ACTAATGGAAATTACTGAGACTGCTGTAGCACTCAACGCAGCTCATTACTCCTGCTGAAGACTTCTATTTCCATGACTCCATTTTCAATAGACGTGATTTTCAACTGGTTTTCAGAGACAGTTCTAGCTTTGTCTTTTGTTTCATTTTTGTTTTGTACTGCCATTTTTACTCTACTTCTTCTTTCTCCTATTAATTTATGTCTTTTTTTTTTTTTTTTTGGTGCTGGGGATCGAACTCAGGGCCTTGTGCTTTGTGAGGCAAGTGCTCTAACCACTGATCTAAATCTCCAACCCCTGTCCTTCTTTTTAACTCTTCTACAAAAGTTTATTATTTTTTTTCAGGTTCTCATCATCCATTCTAACCCCTTATGAGAAAAGTTAGGCACAGATAGGTTAGAAATTTGTCGAGGCAATTTAACTAATATAGAGTAAAATTGAAATTTAAATCTGCACACTGTTTCTCTAGAGAAAAGAGCTAACATTCATGCTCTTGACTGTGTCTACCAATATATGCAAATGTATTTGAAATGCTTAGGGCAGCATTAGAAATAAACAGCACTCCAAATGTCAGGTGTTACTATGACAGAGTTCTTGTATTGTAACATTTATCAGTCTCCAACGCCAACTTACTTGTATTACCTTCCTCAGTTTGAGTTCCACTTTTAGGGCAGGTAATGTGTTTTATGTCTCACAGCCCCTGGAATAAGGTTGAAAAACAACAACAACAAAAATAGTATCAAATAACTTGGTACTGGGTCTCCAGATGCAATATAATTAAGCTTACAAGAGAGCATTACATAAGTGAAAGAAGAAAAGTGGGGAGAGTTTGGAGAGGAAGTATGAAAATTCAGTTCTAATGAGAGTTCTAACCAAGTCTGGGCTAAATGATTTCTCAAAAGTTGGCATCATAAATGTGCCGTATATATATACGGCACATTTATGATATATATATATGTATCTATCTATCTATATATATATATAGCACATTTATGATATATATATATATGTATCTATATCTATCTATCTATCTATCTATCTCTCTCTCTCTATATATATATATATCTAAGCATTATTCGTACGCGTGGAAAGGATAATGATCCAAGCTTTAGTCATCTACACTTACTTCTGCCGAAGAACACAGGGACTCCTTGGTCACTCTGCGTCTCTCCATCCTTGATTTCTTTCAATCTCTCCAAAAGTGCATGTATATTCACCATATAAGCATCCAGGAAATAGCAGGAAGGGGAAGTGGACTCTGTGGGGGTGTGTTGGTTACTTTTCTCTCTTTGCTGGGACAAAATACTAGACACCCAAAGTTAGGGGAAGAAAGGTTTATTTGGCTCACAGTTTGTAGAGGTTTCAGTCCACAATCAGCTGGGCCCTTAATCCTAATACCCTTAATCCTAGCGTCACATCCTTGATCCCAGCAGAACCGTGACAAACCAATCAGTGGACTAATTTAGGAATTACACACTCTAGATCCAGCTACCTCTTACCACATGAGGCTTTGGGGGGACATCTGGACATAAGCCATAACAGGGGGATTCCTCCCTGATATGATGCTGGAGAAAACCATCTTTTCTCATGAGGTTAATTAACTTACTCTCATTAGATTTCCAGTTGAAAGTTGTCAGAAGTAGAGTTCTGATTACGCCCATCTTCCCAAGTGTTGCAAACTATATTCTCTTGCAGTTTCATTATTTTCTGTGCTCTTCTGGAGTATACCAGGGTGCGATGCAAAGATGTATTTCATCAAGGTCCTGCCCTTCTTACAAGAACACATAGACATAGAAAGTGCTGAAAAGAATCCTGACACCAGAAACTCTTCAAAAATAATTTGATTAAAAATAAGCCCATTTCATGCTAAACTTGGCATTAAGGCTTTTGACATGATATTAAAGAAACTGAAGGAACAGTTTCATTTTTTTCCCCATTGTACTAACTTGTGTGGGTTTCTTGTGCCTAAAAGAACTCATGCTGGTCCTGCTCTCTGTTGTGAGTCAACATACTACTTTTGTTCTAGTATTCTATACCGTATGTGCTTAATCAACTGCTCTACATTCTCTTTCCTTTTTTATTGCCCCAAACTTTCTATTATCTCATATTCTCCTTGGAAATATGTATCAGGTTATAGGATAAGACATACTTTCTTTCTACTTGAGTTTAGTTTGACTTTTCTTCCTATATCTTGGGGGAGGGCAACTTAATTTCTTATAATGCTTTTCCTGACATTCAAAACTGTCCTTAGCCCCAATATTGTTTCTAATGATTTGTTATAACACTAAACAATCCCCTTTGATCCAGTGAATCAAATATTATCACTTTCTGTTTCTGTTTTGTGAGACAGCGGCCTGGCTGGCCTTGAACTCTCAATCCTCCAGTGTCAGTCTCCCAAGCCCTGGTGTCACAGGCATACCCCAGCTCAGGACTAGTGTTTTTAAATTATTTTCTTCTTCCTTATTATTTTTTTTGGAACTCCTATAATTCTATATTTGGTCTCCTGTGAATATTAAGCTATTCTTCAAATAACGTTTTTCTCTTTTATCATTTAATATCTGGCTCTTTGTGTGACTTATACAAATTTTGAGACATTTCCTCCATGTAATCTTCTAAGTTATTAATTTAATTTTTTGTGGTATTCAACTTATCATTCAATATCTAAATTATACTTTATGGTTGGTATTTTAAATTTGCCTATAATTTTTCCTAGAACTGCTATCTTCAAAAAACTCACTGACTTTTATTTTAATAATTATTTTATTTTATCTTCATTAATATATATTATTTGTACATATTAATGGAGCTGAGTATGATATTTCAACACATGAGTGTAGCATGGAGTGATCAAATTCACCCTCCGTTTATCCTCCCTCTGTCCAACTTCTCAGCCTTTAGCAATCACTATTCTAAGTTCAGGTCAACATTTTTTAGTTTCCACTTAGGAAAGAGAACATGTTGTACTAGTTTTTCTATATCTGGTTTGTTTTTCACTTAATATAATGTCCTCTAGCTTTATCTACTTTGCTTCAAATAACAGAATTTCATGCTTATTTGTGATTGAATAATATTCTCTTGTGTGTATTCCATGTTTTATGTATCCATTCATCCACTGATGGGCATGTAGGTTGATCCCATATTTCGGCCATTGTGAATAATGACACAATAAACATGGATGTGTGCATGTATGTCTGCGGTAGGTTGTTTTAATTTCCTTTGGCTATATATCCAGGAGGTGGATAGTTTTATTATATGATAATTTTATTTTTCATTTTTGAGGAACCTCCATACCACTCTCTATAAGGCTATCCTAACTTACTTTGCCACCAACAATGTATGAGAGTTGCCTTTTCTCTATATCCTTGCCAACATTATATATATATATTTTTTTGCTTTTTTTTCTTCTCTTCTTCCTCTGAATAAACATCATCATCATCACCCTAAATGGGGGGGTGATATCTCAGTGTAATTTTATATGCATTTCCTGGCTTGAAAATGATATTGAACATTTTTATATTTGTTGGCTATTAGCAGTTCTTTTGAGACGTGTTTGTACAGGTTATTTATTTTTAAAAATTAGATTACTTGGTTTATCATTTTTTTTGAATTTCTTGCATATCTGGATAGTCTTTGTCATTTAAAATATTGCATTTTGTAGATTGTCACTTCATCCTGTTTCCTTGATTTTGAAGAGCTTTTTTAAAATTGATGAAATCTCATTTGTCTATTTTGCTGTTTTCTTCTTTGTTTTGGATGTCATATCCAAAAAGTCATGACACGTATCAGTATCTTAATATATTTCCTCTACTTTTTTTGGTGGGAGTTTTCAGAGTTTCAGGTCTTTACATTTAGATCATTTTAAATTGATTTTAGTACAAAATGAATGATTTTAGATCCCCAGCACCAAAAAAAAAAAAATGATTTTAATTCAGAATTCTGCATGCAGATGCCCAGTTTTTCCAGCATCATTTATTAAAGAGGCTGTCCTTTCTCCAATATGTTTCTGGCACGTTAGTTGAGAACCAATTGGCTGTAGGTGCCTATATTTATTTCTGGATCTTTATTCTATTCACCTGGCTTGTGTGTCTGTTTCTAGGTCACACTATTTTTGTTGCTATGGCTTTGTAGAATGTATTCTAAGCAGATATTATGGTGTATCCAGCTTTGTTCTTTCTGCTTAAGATGTTTTCACTACTTAGGACCTTTTGTGCATGCCCGTGAGTTACAGGCTTGTTCAATGTGGTTGTCTAAAGATGCCACTGGTATTTTGGTAGGTAATATGGACATTTTAACAAAATTAATTCTTCTAATCCATGAATATGTTAGGTTTTACCCTTTTGGGGATTTTGTAATTTTCATTATACAGGTCTTTCTCTTGGCTGGTTAGATTTATTCCTGGGTGTTCTATTTTATTTTGTTGTAGTTACTGATTTTACAGTTTCTTTCACAGCAAGTTCACTATGGATGTATAAAAATCCTACTCTTCTTAAAGTTGATTTCATATCTTGCAACATTAATTCATTTGTCATTTCTAATAATCTTTTGGCAGATTTAGGTTTTTCTATACAGACTCATATGATCTGCAAACAGGGATATTTTGACACCTTATCTTTTTATTTGTATGCATTTTATTTATTTCTTTTGCCCAGTTGCTCTAAAACCTTTTTTACATTGGGGGTACAACCCTCCTTTACTTAATTTTTTAAAGGGTTTATTTTTTATCATCAAGTCATGTCCGATTTTATTAAATGCTTTTTCTACATCTATCAAGATGATGGTATAATTTATTTTCTTCATCTTGGTGGTGCGATGTGTGATGTGGGTGTTACACTTGTTAATTTGTATGGCCTGTGGATGAAACGAAGTCGGTCATCATACATGATCCTTTTGATGTGCTGTGAATTTGATTTATTAGTATTTTGTTAAGAATTTTGCATCTATGTTCATTAGAGATACTGGTGTATGGATCCCTCTTTTTGTTGTGTCCTCATTTCCTCGTTTGGATTTGCTGATAGGGTAATTCAGGCTTTGCAGAATGAGTTGAGAAGTGTTCTGTACTTTTCAATTCTTTGGAATAGCTTGAGAAGAAGTAGTATTTTTCTTTTTTTAAATTTTGGTAAAATCAGCTTTCAGGCTGTCTAGTTCTGCAATTTCTTTTGTTGGAAGACATTTTACTACTGATTCAATTTCATTACTTATTATTCATCTATTCAGTTTTTTTTTTTTTGATGGTGGTGATCAAACTCAAAGCCTTGCACTTGCTAGGCAAGCACTCTACCACTTGAGCTAAATCCCCAAATGTTATTCAGGTTTTTTATGTTGTCTTGGTTCAATATTGGCAGATCATACATTTCCAGAAATATCCATTTCTTCTAGGCTTTCCAATTTGTTAGCAGAAATTTAAGCATAATTAAATATTTCTGAGTGTGTGATTTTATTTTTAATATATCATGCTTTATTATGACATTCTTTAAAACATTACTAACAAATGGTACCAATTAGTGGCAAATCATAAGTGTACATTTATTTTGCAACTGTTCTTATGAGCTATGTTCAGCCTAGCACAGACTAACTCATTTAGTATTTATAATAACACATGAAGTCCTAATTTTAAAATATATTACTTTCCTATCCATACATAGTAAAACTAAGATGCAGCAAATGTAACTACTTGTTCAAGGTCACAAAATTAGTAGTGATACAACAAAAATAAAAACCTTAATCTTTTCTGCAGATCTTATTCTGTTTTATAATCTGTAGATATAATTAATCTTCTATAAAATTGTGATATAAAATGATAACAACATTTATATAAAAGTAATAAAGTTAATGTTCATGAAAACATATTTTAATGGCTTAACCAAATTTGCTTTTTATATTTTATCCATTTATGGAAGCATACATGGGTGGAACATGCTACATTAATAAAACATGTATAAATAGCATAAATATATACACGGTAAGTATAGAATAAAGAAACAAAAAAATCAATGTGACAGTGAATTAATTAAATGCTAATTTTTATGTTACTATGTAAGAGTAACATCTACAATGAGAAGCACCCCTGAACTAGCATTAAGCTGCAGATGCAGTGAACATCTAAGAGTAGAAAAGTTTCTTAATTGCAATTTTCATGTCCTTATTTCTCAAACTATAGATGATAGGGTTGAAAAAGGGTGCAAGAACCGCAAACATTAGTGCAAAGGCTGTGTCTAAAATTGGTGGGAAATTGGCCGAGAAACGCAGGTACATGAGGGAGACGCTGCCGTAGAACATCAGAAAGACACCAAGATGGGCTGCACAGGTAGAGAAAGCCTTCCAGCGACCTTCGACAGAGGGAATCTTCAGGATCACAGTGATGATTCTGATATAAGAGATGGTAATAATCAAGACAGAGAAAATGATGGCCACGGCATGGATCACATCCTCAACTAGAATCATGGATGTGTCTGTGCAGGCCAAGCTCAGTACAGGTTCAAAGTCACAGAAGATCTGGTGGATTTGGTTGGGCCCACAGAAAGGAAGTGTGGAAATCCATGCAATCTCTGGGAGCAAGACAAGAAAGCCAAAGATGCAGGAGCCTGCAGAGAGCTGAGCGCACAGCCGGGGAGTCATGATGGTGGGGTAGTGGAGAGGATCACAGATGGCGACATATCTGTCTATAGCCATGGCGGTCAGCAGAATCCCCTCTGAATTCCCCAGTGAATGGAAGAAGTACATCTGCAAGAGGCAGCCGATAATGGAGATGGTCCTCTGTTTACTGAGGAGGTTGGAAAGCATTTTAGGAATTGTTGCAGTGGTGTACCAGATCTCCAGGAAGGAGAACACGCTGATGAAATTATACATGGGGTTGTGGAGACGAGCATCCATCCTGACTGCAAAAAACACAGTGAGATTCCCAATAACAATGAATACATAGATGACAAACAAAGGCAGGAAGAAGAAGAGGCTACCATCTTCAAATTGGGGAAATCCAGAGAAGAGAAACTCAGTCACCACAGTGGTCTGATTATGCTTCTCCATGCTTTCAGCAATCTTAGCTGTTACAGGTGCAAAGATGGAGCTCACTGCCTCGGTGAAATGCAAAAGATCAGATACATTCATTCGTGTAAGAGTCAAATGAAAAATGAGCTTTAGGTAAATCCTATATTTCTCTTTACCTGTGGATTAATAACCAGACTTTCACTAAATACCTATTATGTACCCAGCCTATCTGTGGGTTTACTGAATTCAGCAGGAAACAAACCAGTCTTTACTTTCTTGAAGCTTGTATTCTGAAGGATACAAAATTTTAAAATAACACATCAAGAATGTTGTGTTTATAAACTATGTTAACTAAAATAAAGTAGTATAATAAAGGTGCTGTTCACTGCTTTTTATAATAACTCTCAAAGTTTTGCGTCGTCTGGTAAACTGACCAGAGTTGCGTTATGGCAGAATTCATTCCTTAGGTTAAAAAAAAAAAAAGATTCATGCAGGAACCAAAGAAAAGACCCTCTTGACTTTCTTTTTACTATTATTTTCCCCACTGGCACTAGGGATTGAACCCAGGGCTTTCACACACAGATATATCTTCAGCTCTTTTTTTATTTTGATACAGGGTCTCACAGGTTGGGCTTGGACCTTCAGTACTCCTGCTTCAGGCTTCCAGAGTATGCAGATTACAAATGTGCAGCACCAAGCCCAGAGCCTCCTGGTTTTCTAAAATAGACCATGGCGGATGACAGGACAGTTTTCTCGGCTCGGAAACCTTTCAGACACATAGTTATATTCAATCCTCCAGGCACATCTAATCATCTTGCTTGGAATGATCTTGATCATGGCCTTGGTCCACTGTCGCCTCTGGCTAATTATCCACTTTTTGTCACAGCCCCTTCAGTCCATGATGGGATTGTCTGTGGTTCTCACTCAGGTCCTGAGTAATCAAGAGCTGGAGTTTAGGGGTCTAGCTCCTGGTTAAAAATCTATGTGTGACTTTTCAGGCTTGATCGTAGGCAGTTACAAAGGACCGTAGGCAGTTACATAGTGGTACCTGGCCACTATGCTGCAGTCTCTGAAGGGAGTTGCAATCAAGGACTTACATCCCCCTGTATTCACCATGCTCTTTGCATATTTATATTCCTAAACCCAGAACCTTCATCTTGAGTCTCTTTTTCCAGAACCCTTTGGCTAAGATCCTCTTCAGGTGTCTCTGGTGAGGCCTGTTTGTGAAGGTGAGGAAAGGAAGACCTTGCAGACATTCCCTCTCTTAAACTCAGCCCAGTGATCTTCCACTCTCTCAACCTAGTACTCATAAAACTGCTGCTACCTTTTGGTCAGGGAGTCCGTCAACAGCAAGGCAACCCCCAATCCCGTCTACACTGATCATCCTGGACCTCAACCACTGTGCCAGTCCAGGGAGGGGAAATGGAACAAAGTGGAGTGGTCTCTGTCTCCGGACATAGCCTCTTGCTCATACTGTAGCAGCAAATGATTAAAGACTTTACAGTGAAACTCCTTGGGAATCATTGTTGCTTTCACTGGCTACACCGAAACCCAACAGCTCAATAATCTTTCTCTCAATTCCATGACCCTCTAAACTACACCCGTGAAGAGATTAGGAAAGGGAAAGGGAAGACGTGCCATTTCCATTTGTAAATTTGTATAGAGACGACTACCACGAATTCCTGAGAATTGAGACCTTTTGGACCTCTAAAGCAGTCACAGTTAATGGTTTACTGTGTTTCTGGCATTTTTATTTATTTCCTCAACACGATCAGTGTTAAACTTTTAATAGAATTGAGGTGCTCGTGTTTTCACAAAGTCAGTGTTCTACTCTACAGAGATTAATATGCCAATTAGATGTTTATCTGCTGGAGAGTGGAAGGAAAGAAATAAAATGATCCAATCCCACTAGTAAGAAGAAAGGTGAGCATAAAAAATTGATCTGGGGGTAGAGGTTATGTACCGCTTGAATCGATACCCTGGTATATGCTTTTCAGTAATAAGTTCCTCTGGTACATTGAACCTCTAATAATTACAGCACTGATCTTACTAGTTGGTATTCATCTGGCTGGAACTTGAAATTAGTATGTGAAGTGGTAGCCTCCTAGGTCACAATTTCATTTACAACACCGAGTGTGTAAAAGCAAAGGAACAATATCATACAATATCATTAATTATTCCATCATGCCCCAGAAAAAGCACATTATAAGTGATTTCTAATCCTAATCCTGAGACCAATTCCATTCAGCCACTAATGCAATTTCAAATATGTTCCCACCTGTTGTTGTTGAAGTTAACAGAAGGATAATTAGCTAAGTTATCCTCGCTTTACCTAGTGAGTCATTTCCCTTCTGCTTGACTCGTGACAAGCCTACATCTTGGGCCTGTGTGCATTCCTCTCTTACCTCCAGCAGAGACAATGTGGCCCCTTCCCTTTCCTGGGTTTAGACAGTGTAAGCTCCTTTGGTTGAGCAGGAAAGACTGTTATACCTGCTTTTGAAGACTCCTCAGGAAGATTCCTTTATTGAGGCATTCCCCCACGATAACTATGAAAAACAGCAACTCCATTTCCCCATGGCTTAATTAACACAAACCTCTTTTGATCTTTTCTAATTAGTCATCCTCAGTGTCCGTTATCCAAGATGAAAAGTGTGATCCTCCATTGATGTATTTGCTGAGAATCAACAAGATATGTGAATACATATTCTTAGGAAGAATTGGTTTCTGAAGAAAGAATTGAACCTTTAAAAGTTTTCTTTAATTCTCTACAACCTGAAAAGTAAGTTAAACTTTTCAAGGTCTGTTCAATTTTCCTGAAGGATACATAAATTTCATTGCGATAAAATTATCAACTATGTAAAAGGCAATGTTATGATAAGTTTGTTTACATTGCTCAATATATTCTTTTACCACAAGTTTTAAATATAGTCTACTGCCCCGATGTTCTAGCCTGCATGTAAATGATTAGCTTCAGACGTCTCAATGTAGATTTTAGCAAAATATGAGGATGCCAACAACTACTACATTGTGAAAAATTATACATTAGAAACTCCACCCTGTAATGATGTTCCTCGCAAGTGAATTGGCACCTCTTAACATTAAAGGATGGAATGTCTTTCCTTTCTCTTGGTCCTTTTTCGGTTTGATTTATGTAACAGGAGAGTTTGTGTGTGATTTCTGAGGCTTAGACAACACTCTAACCAGTGAGTGGGCAAACAAACCCAATCAGCCTGTTAGAAAGTGAAAGAACACATGGAGGAAAATACACTTGTCTTAGGTAATTTCGTTCTACTTCGCAGCTGCTGACTCATTGGGCTGCCAACCCATGAAATTAGAAGACAGTTTCTGCTTTAAGACATTAATTAGAGGGGGCGTTGTTTGTTCCAGAGCAAAAAATAACTAGTCAGTTCTCTAAATCATCCTTGCTACCTTTACTTTCATCACAGTATGATGTACAATTCATATCACATCAACAATGTTATTCTAATAATATAATTTCTTACTTAAATCTCTTCAATGTTTTCACTGTAGGTTGGATTAAACCACAGTATCTCACAGTATGCCGCCTCTAGCTTTCATCTCACCCCTCTTATTCCCTCCACCTATTCTGCACATGTATACATTTGGTTCCTATAATGCAATCAGCTATTGCTAACCTCAGGTCATTTTCAAAAAAAGACTCATCTTACATATTTTCTGCTTGATTCCCTCTCAATCTTCAAGTTTCATTTCTCTTCATCAGAGAAGTCTTCTCTATCCCCTACTTCTAAATGGGTATTTATGTATATTAATTCTTTTGACTCATGTTGCTAAACTGTTCTGGAAAGGATTCTTCCATTTTCATAACACAGTAGCACTGTCAGAGTGTGTCTTCTTCATCACATTTAAATAATATTAAAAAAACCGGCTTTTAATGAAATGCAATACTTTATAACAAATACATGAAAAAACATCGGTACACAGTTAAAACAGAAACTATCTGTTCTATTTGTATGGAAAGATAAAAAGATTTAAAGGCCTAATTTGTTTTGTTTTGTTTTGGTGCTGGGGATCTAACACAGGGCTTTGTGCTTGCAAGGCAAGCACTCTAACCGATGAACTAAATCCCCAGCGCAGGCCTAATTTAAACATACTTGCAAATTAAAGATCACAATCCATTAGTGAGTGCTGGAATCACAGTTTCAAAATCTTTTAAATGAAGTGGAATAGGAAAATATCAGCAATGTTACATGGACCATATGTCAATATTGTTTGGTAAAAATGTTTCCTGTTAGAAATATGAGTGTGGAAACTGCATATTTATATTCTAATTTATGATTTGAAGTTTATTTTTAAAATTTCACTCAGCGTTAACAAAGTATTTTAATGATCTCACTTGCTCTGTATTTCTTCAATTCTCTGGTCTCATTGGTAGTACAATGCTGTGAAAGAGCTGCTCATATTTGAAAGTTCCAATTTTTCTTTGATCTTCTGTTAAACTACCCCAGTAAGGATTTTGCCTCCACCACTCCATATAGACATCGCTTACTAAGTTTGACAATGACTTCTAAATGGCTACACCCAAAGACCAATTTTCATTTCTTAGCTTACCTGTTAACATAATTTGATAACGTTGATCACTCTTTCCTCTCCTTGGTGTATTTTATTTACCTGGCTCTCAGGATACTTGTTTTATTTTGTATCTCAGTGTTTACTCTTTCTGGATCATTTTGTAGGATTTCTCCTATCCTCTCCAAATTCACAGTATTGAGACCCTTTGTAATTTTACCCAGTCTCGTGCTTTACTACTTAATACATACTCAATTCACACATATATCTCCGACCCTCCTGCCTTCCTTTATGTATCTAACTCATTTATCAGCTACTTTGTATTATATTAGATTTTAATAGTCTAAAGGTTTGCAAAAGTAAACTTTTAGAACCCTTTACCCCAACACCTTCTTCTTTCAGTATTCTGTCTCAGCGAATGGCAACTCAGTCATTCCAGTTGGCCGTTCTTGACTCTCTTTCACACCCTATTTTCAGTCTAAAGCAGATTATGTTGGCTCTATTGTCAAACCATATCTAGAGCTGGACCACATTTTCCATGTCTGTCGCTACCACACTGATTCAAATCAGCATCACTTTCTCGAGAGTACTACTGTAAGGGCTCCCTAAGAATTCTAGCCTTCACCTTGACTTTAAAGGACAGCTATGGAGATTTTATTAAATCAGATTTTATTAAATCAGAAAATCTAGTTACTTAAATACAAAATAGTGTAGGAGTGTATCATATTTACAGGGATTTAATTGCTAAATTTATGAATTGGGCCAAATATATCTGAAATGCCATTAAGATGAAGAAGAAAATTATTATATTTATAAATAAAATATTAAGATTTTTTAACCCTTATATTTGTATATAATTTTCTTCACACAAAAATTTCCCTTTATAGGAACCACAAGTTCATGGAAATGCAGGAGGGGATTTGACTTTACGAAAGTGACAGAATGTAAAGAAGAGAGTAAGTCCCCAGAGATGAAGAGGGTCTCTCACCCTCTTCACACTCCTAAGTGATTTCACACTCCTAAGTGGACCCCAGAATTTATGTACCAGCCTGGCTTTTGGTGACTGAGGCTTACTTTCATTCAGTCTTACTGATATTTCCATTCTTGACACCTCTAGCTGGCTGCCCCCTCTTTATGCTCCCTCTGACAAACATTTTGCAGCCTTGTTCGGTCTCCATAGAAACTGGGGAAAAATTATTTTCGGTAGAATATTTACTCAGCTCCTAAAACTACTAGTATAATTTGTGGGAGAAAGAAACATCTATCCCAGACAATAAAATGTGTGTGAACTTTTTAATGGGTGAATATAAGTTTCAAAGTAGAGAAGAGGGAAACATTCAAAAGATTAAACAACAATGATAATAAAGACTTTGAGGCATGAAACTGACTTGGCTTTTTAACATAACAGAGAACAAAACGGAACGTTTTAATAGCACTGATAATTTTATAAAATCCCAAAATGTAACTTTGTGTAATTCGCATATTTACAGGTTTTGGTCCCAAGACAATACATTATATCTATGTGATCCTCAAGTGACCAAGAATGTTTGTTTGAATCTTCAAAACAATGTGAAAATTAACCCACAAAAGGTTTGATAGTAACATCATGATGCAAACATCACCAAGTCAGTGACTATTTTGCCACGTAACCATTGCAGTAAATCAGAAGACTATGGGGGGTTAAAGGTCTCCCAGATGGACATTAGGGGGTCAGGCTCCTTTCTTAAGCTAAAATTACTTCATTTCTCTGCATCTCATTAATCCTTTTAAAATAAAAAACAAAAAATATAAAGGTATTTTGTATATAAGGGATATCTTTTAATGTGCAAATTATAAATATCATTCTTGCTCAGGCCATGATCTCTGATCAACTTGAAGATGATACTTCAATATTTGGGGGTCCAAAGTGAAGAATATATTCATCATAATCCACGAATGCTGTGAGGACAGGCACATGTACAGTAGGCTTCCTCTGTAAGATCAAACAATAGTGCTTATATGGAAAAATTAGAAAGGACACACAGTCGGCAACATGAAAACAAAATGTTCACACTCGAGTCATTTTAAGTACTAATTTGACAGCATTTTAAAACTATGGAGATGATGAGATTTCTTTCAACAGATATTGGTGAACTCCCACTAACTCCCAGAGTTGTTGAACATCTTTGGAGAACAGAAAATTTTTTTGATGGCATCTTTCATGTCTTTGTTCCGTAGACTGTAGATTATCGGGTTGAAAAGTGGAGCAAGGACAGCAAACATCATCGCAGTGGCCTTGTCCAGTAGTGGTGGGAATGTGACAGAGAAGCGCAGGTACATCAGTGCCACACTCCCAAAAAACAGCAAGAAAATGGTAACGTGGGCTGCACACGTGGAGAATGCCTTCTGACGGCTCTCACCTGAGGGAATTCTCAGGATCACCGTAATGATTCTTAAGTAGGAAAGGCTGATGATGGAAATGGAGGTCAGGATGGAGACAGCATGGATCACATCTTCAACCAGAATCATGGATGTGTCTGTGCAGGCCAAGTGCAGCACAGGTTCAAAGTCGCAGAAGAGCTGATGGATTTGATTGGGGCCACAGAAGGGAAGAGTAGAAATCCATACAATCTCTGGCAGTAACATAAGGAAGCCAAAGATGCAAGAGCCAGTGGACAGCTGGATGCACAGTCGAGGAGTCATAATGATTGCATAACGAAGGGGATTGCAGATGGCAACATACCTGTCAATGGCCATCATTGTGAGGACAAGGCCTTCTGTGACTCCGAGTGAGTGGAAAAAATACATCTGCAGAAGGCAGCCAACGAAAGAGATGCTCTTCTGTCCACTGACCAGGTTGGAGAGCATTTTGGGAATGGTCACTGTGGTGTACCAAATCTCCAGGAAAGAGAAAATGCTGATGAAATTGTACATGGGATTATGGAGACGAGTGTCCAGCCGGACAGCAAAGAAGATCACGAAATTTCCAGCAATAATGAATACATAAATAAAGAGCAGAGGCATAAAGAGTAAGAGGCTGCCATTCTCAAACTCAGGGAAATCAGAGAAATAAAATTCAGTCACAATTGTCCAGTTCTCCTGATCCATATTCACAAGCTTCACTTATTGGATGATGAGATAAAATAGTTATAACTCTAAGTATATTCCAAGAACAAATAGAAACTTCTTTTTCACAAACTGAACAACCCTGCAATTAAGTTAATTAAACAAAATATACAATGTGAGTTAACTTGTAAATTGTAAGTTACCCTGTTAAATTTGCAAATGCTTTTGGTAATTATACTTTATCTTGCAAACTATTCTGGTACTTAAGCAAATAGTTTGCTATTTAAATATATAAATTGGTACTAATTCTCCTGACAACACAATTTGGTGCTTTTTATTAAGAACCTTAAAATGGGGGTTGGGGATTTAGCTCAGATGGTAGACTGCTTGCCTAGCAAGCTCAAGTACTAGGCCCTGAGTTCTATCTCCAGCACCCCCCCCAAAAAAGAACCTTAAGATGGCTTACAGCCTGCCTACCTTTCACTATGTAGTCTAAGAAATATTTTACATATAAAAATTATGACTATCCAAAGATAGTTATTGGAATATTTATTATAATAGTAAATTAAAAACAAATAAGTAGATGTTTGTATTTTATTTTATGTTTTTATTTTTTGAGATGAAATACTAAGGACACAAAATGATGATAAAATGAACCCACTCTGTGTTTAAGAATTAGACCATTGTAAAGTGAGCATCTTAAAAACTGCATCAGGTTCCACTTCCCTTGGTCAACCTCATTATTAACAATTGACTGAAAAGAAAAATCCAAACATTGTACGAGTATAGTTTACTTTAAAACACCATCAGCCCAGACCATGTGACATATCTGTGTGTGCAAATTAATGTGATCTGCTCTACAGAGAGAGTTACTTCATAACTGAAGTGCAGTAATCTAGAAATCACCTTTGAGGAGCAGTTTGGTGTTGTTGAGTGACTTTAATCAGCAGTCCACATTCCGATGCAGGTTTGGCAAGCACTTAAGACACCTTTATCTGTGCCCACTCATCGGTTAGCATAAAGCAGATTTTCTTTAGTTGAACACTCCTGACATTTTAGACAAGCTAAAGTTTTGCTGTGGGAGGAGGGGAACCTGCTCAGGGTGTCATCTTTAACAACACTCCTGATTTCAACCTTCTGGATGTTGCTAGCTCAGCCCCTTTCCCTAGTTATGACAACTAAAACGGCCCTAGAAATTGCCATGTGTCTCCTCAGGGGAGAAGCAGACAAAAAGAAAGTGCCAGCTGAGAACCACTGAGCATACAGAATGAACAAATCATGAAAAAACAGGAGATTAAGATTATCTACTATCCCTAGAAAACTTCCTCTTTCACCTATGAGACTTCTGCCACATTTGCAGAACTTTTCATTCATTTTACTAATAAGAAAGCCTAAAAGTAGAGATTGGACTTCTGTAAACTTCAAAGAAGAGATTTGATAGTAGTTGATTGGCCTATTTCACTATGAAATGCATTAAATGTTGGCATGGCAGAAATCTGAGTCATGTCTTTGTCGTATTGAACTGTTTGGTCATGAGGTTTTTGAAGATGGAAATCTAGAGGGGAAAAATATTGACATTTGCCATGAAGAGGAAATGCAACCTGCTGATAGATAGGTGCATAGATACAATTACCGTATGTGAAACCGCAATACAAGCAGCTGTGCACAAACAGGAAGTCAAAAAGGCATATGGCAAACTCAGATGTATTTCTCTTGCTTTTAGTAGATATAGCAAAATGGTATGTCTCTTTTGAAACAAGATAAATATGAGGTACAATATAGTATCTTTAAGAATACTACTTTTAAAACTGTTTTAAATGTTCAGAAGAAAAATAACTTATGATCTGATTATTTCTTGTTTTAATTAGTCTTATCTGGACTCCTGGTTTTCAAAAGTATCTTTCTCTACTTGAGTTTCATCAGGGAGTACAGTAATATTTTTTAAATAAATGCAAAGCTGTTAATCTCCTTTCTGAAAACCTCATTTGGTAGTGGTTCTTTAAAACCTTCTAATCAAATCTGAACATTTAAGCATGACAAATAATATGAACGCATACAGTATTTTAAAACATTTTGACATTTCCATATCTTTTGAGTTTATTATCCCTAAAGTGCTTTTCTGCTATGGCAGAAATAGTACCCTTATAAAAATGGTCCTGTTTCCCTTTTTCAGTGGCAATAAAAAAATAAACACAGAAACCAGCATTGTTCTGTACGGGTAGTACACTTTGGAATTGGAAAATAGAAACCTGGAAAAAGGAAAACTTCACATATTTTTAGGGAGGGGGGTTTTTAAAAAAGAAAGATGATACACATAAGAAGGTAATTTGATGCAGGTACTTAGAAACAAAATTATACCTAACAGGATTCCTACATTTTCTGGGAGAATACATAACCCCGCAGCTCAACTCAGAAGCTTCACTTTGTTTTGGCATTCTTTATTTTTAGGAGACTTTCCTGACTCTGCTATACAAAATGCAAACATCCTGAGTTAAAGTTTAATCCAGAAATTAGTAGAAGTAAGAAATGTCATGGAATTATTGGTCCAGAAAAAAATAAATAGATAATTTCTCCAGGTAACTGCTATCTTAGGGATTTCTCTAGTTCTAGGACAGCACTTAACAACAGCTGCTCATCTCAGAGTCATAGTCTCCCCCTTACCTCACTGGTTGTTCCAACCTCCACGAAGTTTCTACAACTCTTTTCATCACACACCCACCTCTTCCAGAAACCTGCTTCCCAAATGTCTCCCTCTCACCTGCTGTGCAGTCGAACAAGTAGGATGGTTAAAACCACAGCCACAAGTTGAGGTTCCGGAAGGAATAGTCAAGTGCAGAAAGACTCCTTCTGAATTATCCCCCGACTGCTATGGGACAGCAGCTCATGCCCCAAGCGCCTAATTAGGGAACAATTTAACACACTC